>JAHWFP010099480.1:47905-60679 GCA_023313725.1 Lithobius niger | reverse complement strand
TACCTAAATAGGTGGCGTCGAACCCACGCCTTTGCAAGACCATCCTACCGAAATCACACAAAGTGGAACATGTGTGAACGCAGTAAGCAACTGTAGACCCTTCAGGTCCGGTAGATAACCTACAACCCTTACCTTAATACTTCACTACTTTACCTGCCGCGGTGAATTGATACCCTCTGTTACCTGATAAGGGGGTTCCCACACGCTGTAGATGGTGGGCGATGAAGGTATTGCGGTTCCCCCAGCGACCAGTTTCGATATTTTCCTCCAACGGCGTTCCAGCTGTTAGCGCCCAAGATCTTACCCTGGTATGAACCCCGTGCATGTAACACCGCCCCCTGGCAGGAGTGTCTGAGCGACGTGCTCCTGTGAAAGCTCTGCCTATCGCTCTACCTTAGAGCCCTGGTGATGCAGGGTCGCGCGTAAAGTACCCACCATCCTTCGTGAGCTTTACGAACAGCGGGACTCGTGGCCTATCCCCACGGTACGAAATCCCTACAGCTTCAGTTTCCTCACATAACCTTTTGGGTCAAGTGAGGAAGGCCCTCACCGCTCGGGGGGCAGAGAACCTATCCGAGAATCCTGGTTCCAATGAAGGGGTTAAAGTTGACACCACAACTGTTGTCGGTGTCTCATCTGTCTCAAGGGTAAAAGTGAGGTTTCTGGGGAAGGCATCGTGCCACCGCTTAAACAGGGGAGGGGGGGGGGGAGACCAGAATATGCAGAATGCATGGAGGGTCCCCCTAAGGGCACAGTATTCGCCCTATAGGGCATAGTACACCGAAGGACTGGGTAACTCGCGACAACACTGTGCTTACATATGTCTCCTTGCTTCCCCCCGCCTGCCAACCCTGAATAGATGGCAGCCCTGCACCCTTGATAGCACATGGTGTCAAACCCTGGTCAAATAGAGAACTAACAACTCGTAAAGTTCCCATGGTTAAGGTTGTGATGCGCTAACCGTCTTAACACTGCACCACTCAAACTACCCTCTCCACATTCCTTCATAGATCTGTAAGGAAGAGTCGCGGTGACACTCCCCCACCACGTTGGAGACTCCCTTGGATGATCCTCCTTTAACACGCTCACTTTTCACAACCTGCTGGCGTGATGGTGTGGGGCGTAAGGTTTGGGTGGAGTGTGCTGCCCAGATGCTGGTAAGGGAAGTCGACCTGGTCCGCCGACTTCAGTGTCCATAGTTCTGCCAGTTGTAAACGAATGACCCCGCCCCTTGGCCACCAAAAGTTCCCCACTGGCTGTCCCACGATACTAGCAAGCCCCACGAAATGTGCGGTTGCAAGGTTGAGCTGGGATTGTCCGCACTCGGCTTTGACCCGGACTGCGAAGTTAGCCGAGACCCGGACTGTGTGCAGACCGACATCGGCTGTCCGCTGCTCCATGCCTTAGACCAGGACTGGGATACGATCGAGTCCGGGCATTCCTGTCCGTTCTTGTCTCCCTCCTGGCCACTACTGAAAGCTAAGGATTCCAGTCGGGACTTGGTCCGGCCAGTCCCCATCGATACCTGGTCGGAGATTTGTGGGGCAGGCCCCAAAACCACACTGTTAGGATCGTGCCCAATGTCATCTCCTATGTATAGGCGATGACTCGTCATCACCATACCCTGTCGTATCCACACTGCCGTCCCGTCTAGGTGAGCCCGGTGGGGTAACATTGTCCTGTAGATTCACCAGTCCGTCCCCCGAGCTGGTGTCGACGAGGCAGCCCCCAGAGCCGACGTATCTCATCGTCCTCCAAATCTACTGATGTGGCGAAGTTTTCCCCCGTTGGGTAACTTCACGGGTATAACCGCCACTGGAACCATCCACTGACCTTGCCCAGATTTATCTTTCGTCTGGGAAGGCAGCGATAACGTGACAGCGACTAGTATACATAAACTCCAACTACAATGCACCAGAACAAACGAACTGCTATGGTCATGGCTGCCAACCCCTCTCCAATCCTGTCGCATTGTCATTCAAGGGTACAGCGTGTCAAGCTATCCCTTGAATCCATACAAGCAAAATCTACAAAGTGTCTAATATTTGGCTTGTTAAATTGTCTGAACAGAATCTAAAAATGCCTGATGAAATGCGTGTTTTTAGGTGAAAATCAGACAAAATACACGATTTCACACATTTTGTCGAATAACTGACTTTTTCGTGTATCCTAGATACGGTAGACTTAGCATGGATGCTTGAATCACTATCACATTTCCCCCGAATTCATAAACACGTAGTCATAAAACACCCTACCAAGTCTAGGCAATGTTAGAACATGTCCCTCGCCGATCATGAAAACACCGCAGAATTCCATCATCCAATAATGGTAGCCTAGTGGTAAATACCATGTTAATTCACCCATGCACAAGCAATGCTGCTATAAAAGCCACCGTAAACGAACTTCCCAAATAAACTTTACGCTACATCACAGATCTTATTTTTACCCTATTACCAATTTTCTGAGTCGTTAGGCTAATATTTCCAATAAAACCGTGAAATGTCAGTTCCAGGTTGACACCAAGTAAAGTGTAACTGTCTTCGGCCTGTCAGCCACCAGGGCCGTAAGCCAATTGCTCGCCAGCTGGTAACCCATACATGGTTCGTCCAAAATTCAATCAAGAAAGTGATACTTGAAAGTGAGTAGCAAGTGCAATAATTCCAAACTATTAAAACCTCATAAGATACAGGCTAAAATTACCAAAAGGTTGGCAAAATTATGAGGTTTATAATTAAATGCCGACCAAGTCGCTTTGCCAATTATAAATCATTAATTATAAAAATAAATGAAATCTTGAAACTAAGTGGTAAGCACTTAGCAATGTTCAACAATTATTCATCGCCAAAACCATACTCCTTTAGGAGGAAGTTTTATCCGCAACACGAATAACCAAAATCCATACCATTTAATTGCCAAATTTTACTCGTTAAAATTAAGAATATCCACAGCAGTGAATGCGACTGGCGACACCACACATTCCAAGCATCGAATCACCAACAGTCATAACCCAAGTTACATGGAACATATGCTGTGGCCAAGCGACTATCAATTGCAGAGAACTAATTGACTTCCACTAAGCTTAACATGAAGCTTATAAATATATAACTTTCATCATTGGGGTATGACAAAAGTGTATAATTAACTATCTCCCTTGAATGTGTGGAAATGACAAAGCGTTACTTTAGTAGGCTTTGACAACAAACTCAAGACTCAAACCTTACTCAAGATTGTCTTACCAATACTATATTAATAATGGAAGATTAAATTAATCTCAATTTTAAGATTAACATGCAATCAAAATTAATACATTATATATAAAATACCACGCATGATATGGCGTGCCCGCGGTTAAAAACTGCGACACCCATGTGCACCAGCGGTCTGTGACTGCTACATGTGCCATTTCGTCTAGCGCTCGGGATGTAATCAACTACCGCCTGGATATACCAGTGGTTGACGATTTTTTGGCGCTATGGGATCCATCAACTGCCCTCACGCAGAAAAGACTGGGAGAGCAGCGATAATGTGACTACGACTTAAGTTAAACTTCCACAACAACACACCAAGAACAGTAACAAGCAAGTTTGAGAGCATCTACCATCTCTCCATCCCTGTCGTATTGTGATTCAAGGGTACTGCGCATCAGGCCAGCCCTCGAATCACTGTCACATTTCCCAAGGTGTTAGACTAACACCAACCATCAAACACAACTAGCAATGTTTCAATGATAAACCAATTTGGAAACAATACTCGTAACCAATCATACACTAGACTCTTGCTGTAACACACCATGGTCAAAATAGAGGGCTGGGGTGGGGTTGCCACCCCCCCCGCCTTACCAGGACGTCGTGGTGAGGGCCTGCATGCCCTAATCATACCTACCCCGGACGTCACCGTACAACAATATACACCACTTTATCGGTACAAACTATTACAAACCGATAAAGCTGACCGACATGTCCCAACTTTCACTTGGGAACATGGACAGGTAGCACAACCTGCCATTCTAGAGAATACATACATTATAATCTGTGAGCACATGTAGATGTAATACTGACTGGCCAACTGCAAGTCATTCCCGACTGGAGTGGAAAGGCCCGAGAGGTAGGAGGTGCTGCAACTAAGCACGTCTCCCAAACCGTGCATCCCTTTCACGAAGGCAGCCATTCCCGTGAAGCTTTCGGAAACACCACACTCATAACCTAACCGTCTGGTCCGGACCCGACGCTTTGCGTGTGTCCATATTATATGGCATGGATCCAATAATGTTGAAATTTTTTTTTTTTTTTTTTTCGTACTTGGCTCCAGCCACATTCCATTGGAAACCGGCTGTTTGTTTCACAAATAAAAAAAAATAACTCTAATAACTCGATCGGCCCGTGTCATACAGAGACGATAAGCTACCAGAAAATAGTTTAAATAAGAAAACTACTTTCCCACGCACAGACACATCGCGGTTTCGTCACACAAAATTAACGCTCCACCGTCTGTCTGATCGGCCGATCGTGTTCACGAACGGCCGACGCACACTGTAAGCGTCACACATCACGATTCCATCGACCCACACACTGAACGAAATGCCGTTAATAAACACGAAGTCGGTCGTGTCTACAAACTGCTCATCACAATCTCCATGGTGGCACACCTTCTCCATGGTGGTCACCAGCCCGCCATTGTCCCGGACTGGGCCGCCGGTCACCAGCCCGCCATTGACCCGGACTGGGCCGCCGGTCACCCGGACTGGAACGATGTCCGCAGCACTAATAAACAGCCGCCGGAATGCGGGACCCGGTGGACCAACAAACATTCAAAACCGTCGAAACACCTTTCTGCATCGCTAGTTTCGATTACTTCACCACAGCCGCTTGGTTGGCTTTCCATCCCCCCTACGCCTTTTCCATTTCGTTGTCACGCACGGCGCTACCATGCCGCCATGACCGGTGCCTGATACGGGTTCGATGCTGACCCGGACAGCGCCCAAACAAAGGACGCGTCCGCTCCTATCAGCAGTCGAGCATTACTCGTTGGAATCACGGAAACGACCCCCGATTCCAAATACATTCATATCGTTGTTTGACGATGAATGCCCTCCTAAAACGGCTAATTCCCTAGCCGTCTGATGCAAACCACTACGCTCGGTCGAATCTGCCCACATTGCCTCGACCGTCACGATCGTCTAGGCCTAAATTGTCGCACACTTCGGCACACTTCTAAATTGAAAAGTCACAAACTCTGCATCGGCGACACCAAGTTTGTGTTTCCAATTGATTCATCTTCTTCCACACTTTTGCTTCCCATAATCCGGGTAAGAAGCACATTTCGTATATCTTGTAGGCTTTCTCATGATGAGAGAATTAGAGTAGTAGCGACTGTCTCAGTCGCGTCCCAAAACAAACTGTGATAATGAGCGGGAATGGGGCGCCGCCTAGCGGTGGTCATGAGCCCCGGGGAGTGCCATTGCAAGGACCAGGAGAGTAGAAATTTCATGTTTGGGACGGGTAGCATTTCCAAAACTGGAAAGCATATATAAAATACAGGTAAGTATTTTAGGCTAGCAGTAAAAACATGCATTACCAGCAGGGTTGGTTGATTTAAATCAAAGTGATTTAAATCACGATTTAAATCGTGTAAAAAAATCATTTGATTTAAATCATTTTTATAATTGTATCAAAATTTTTAAATGTTGTGTTTTAATAATCAGTTCTTAATGTATACAATTTGTTTGTCATCCCTTCCCTATCCCAGCTCATTTACATTCTGTCTGTCCAATAAGATTAAAACTCATTGCATCAGCCAGGTAGAGAGAGAGAGGTCCCTTGGGAATGGGGAATTGACTTGCCTTGCTGCAGTGGGTAACCCCCAACTGTAGTGGCTGCTTAGCTAACTTGGTGTGAATTTACTGACTGGGTGTAAGTTAAGCTGTAGTTCATATCAAAGAGTAGGAAAGGAAAGTAAAACTATATTAGATTCTGAAGATGTCAATGTCAAGACGTAAAAAATACCACATTTGGTCACATTTTGAAGAGGAAAAGACCACAACTGACAAAGGAGTCAGAGTTAAAGCCAAATGTAAAGCTTGTGGAAAAACATTGCAAGGGCTTGTTGCTAGGCTCAAAGCCCATAAAGAAAAGTGTTTTTCAGCATGTAATGAAGATGAAACTGAAGATGTTTCTGGAGATGAAGATGTTTCTTTAGAATTAGAAAGTTCCAATGCAGTAGTTGGCCCTGTAACCCGATCACAGCCCTCCACATCTCAGGTACAACTTTCTGAAGGCACACCATACACCCCTAAGAGGCAGACGACTGACGGCTCACCCAATTCCTCCTCTCATAAACTACTTAAAAAAAACTAAGCCAATGGACTCATTTATGATCAAAACATCTAAGCAAGAAAAACTGTAATAGACAAACAAATAGCCCGCGGTATTTATGCAACAAATACACCTTTCCGAGCCATAGATAATCCAGAAGTGATTAAAGCCTACAACATGCTTCGTCCAGGTTACATTCCTCCGACACGAAAGGACATTGCTGGACCCCTTCTTGAAACTGTATACCAGGAAGAAATTGATAATTGTTCTAGCATTCTTGAAAATCAAATTGTGTCTATGTGCATCGATGGGTGGTCAAATGTTCATAACGAACCTATTGTTTGTGCATGTGTAACAACTCAATCTGGCGACGTTAACTTGACTGAAACCATTGATACTTCGGGGAACTCTCATACAGGAGAATACCTTACGGATATTACATTGGCAACTATTAAGAAGACAGAAAAGCAATTTAAGTGCAAAGTGCATAGCTTTGTAAGCGACAATGCTTCCAACATGACAATGATGAGGAATGAATTGGAAAAGAATGATGAAGCTGATGTCTTAACATATGGGTGCTCAGCACATATTTTGAATTTGCTTGCAAAAGATTTAGAAATACATGGTGTGAAAGAACATGTGGTTCAGATGGTTAAATTTTTTCGTAACCTCCATTTGCCTAGAGCATACTTGGCTGCTGAAGGCAAGGGACTTGGGCTGGTGATACCACAAGATGTACGTTGGAACACCCTCGCAGATTGCTTAGAAAGCTACATAAAGAACTGGCCAGTGCTGATGAAAATATGTGAAGAACATAGAGACGTTGTAGATATGGACATTAGAAACAAAGTTCTTAATTTAGGAATTAAAAGTAATGCAGAAGACCTGTTGAATATATTAAAATCCATTGCTGTTGCTCTGGACAGTATGCAGAAAAATAGCTTCACTATATCGGGTGCAGTTGTCATACGGAAGGATCTAGAAAAAAAATTAATTAAAATCTTGAATGACAAAGGCAAACGAGAATTCCGTAAACGTTACAACACGGCACTCACACCTGCTTATTTTTTGGCTAGCCTATTGGATCCACGATTGCCAGTCGGGACTTTGTCACATGAAGAAAGTGAAGCTGCACTTGAGTTTGCTGAGGAAAAATATGCAGGGACACCTACATTGCTATCTTTAGTAATGAAATTTCCAGCTCGTGCAGAACCATTTAAGGGGGCCATGTTCAATAAATCGGCGGTGTCGGCTGTCACCGCAGTTGAGTGGTGGAATTCTTCCAAAGCAATGAAGAAAGACGTATGCAGTGTTCGTGATATGGAATGCGTTAATCAACTTATTACTACGGTCGCATCTTCTGCAGGAATTGAACGTGTTTTTTCGTCGTTTAATCTTGTCCACTTTAAACTGCGTAACCGTTTAGGAGTTGAAAAGGCAGCTAAACTTGTGTTTCTTGTGAAACTCTTAAACAAATAATCCTTAAGTCTTAATTTCGAATTGTTTTGCTAAATATGCTTGTTTTAGTTCCGTTTTTGTAAAAGTTTTTTTTAATAAACAACGTTTGAAAAAAAAAAGTCAATATAAATCAAAAAAATCCGATTTAAATCAAAAGAATCCGATTTAAATCGAAAAAATCTTATTTTTTTTTATTTTTTTAATATAAATCATGATTTTTCCAACCCTGATTACCAGCCTTTTATGCATTTCCTTCATTTGGGATTTCAAACCCAAGTGAAACTTGTTGGCGCAGGCCTCCTTATAAATTATGCTTCGTCTTCCCTCCTCCTAGTTGAGACCATGGTAACTTAGGTGGCCCTGGTATTTTGACGTTACTATATGCCGACGTAAAGATACATTACCTGCCTTTTATGCATTTAAAAGCCGACCTCGTCACATATGGCAGTGGGACCATGGTAACAAATACACGCACTACGAGCTGGCTGCTCCAGAATCAACTGACCCTGTGAACCGTAAGCCATCCTTTAGTCCATTGTGTGATGAGAAGCTTCTGAAGATAATCCGGTCTCGTGGTCCGGAGACCCGAGTGTTGTGGGCGCGTGCGACAGGGCCATATGACCCATGCTGCCAGCAGTTGGGCTGATGCGCCTGATAATCTATTTGATGGGCAAGGGTGAGGTGTTACTGAAAGATCCCAGATGGGTGCCTATGGTTAACTGCAAGACTAATGATGTGGTGTTGGGGCCCGAGTCGTCAGCAGCCAAATGTCTGGCCCAAGACTTGACGATGAACGAGGCGAAAACTGCTCATACGCCGTGAGGTAGGCGCTGAATGGTCCCCGGTGGCGACCATTCGTAGGCAGACGTGGGCTGTCAGTGTCTTGCTGTAGTCTTCTTTCTTCATTACATGCTGGAAACTAATGGATGCTCTACGTATTTTTGGCGGTTAATAATAAGCTAAGGATAGGATGGCTCACATTATGCAGGAAGCACTGGTGTTGTTCATGATGTGACATCTTCATGGATCGTAGAATGAGCGCACCGTTGAAGGCCGACCGTCAACGGGAGGACGGTGTTGTTGAGACTTGTTGTCCGTAGGACCAGTCGTGTGCGCTAGGCGCAGAATGTCCTACTGGTCGTATCGGTGTCATAATTACCGGTTTATCGGCTGTTGAAATGTTAGATGGATGATAGATACAGACAATGATGATTCGTAATTAGGTAAGAACTGCTGGTTCAAATCCAAACATAAAGTTAAATTTGTAGAAATTGAAGAAAGTAATGCTTGAACATAAGGTGTATCGGGGACAAGATAGGAAGCCCTGAGGATCCGAGACCACAGTGTCATTAGTTGGTCAAAGCTATTGATGCTGTAGATGAGCGCCGGGATTCTAAGTTGTAGTGAAAGGAATTTTGAGCGATGACTGGCTCAAGAGTCACAATCTGTATATTTGAAGTGGAGTCCTGATGACATTCGAGTATGATATTGGAGATCTTAAGAAAACCCACAATGTAACAGCAGTGTGGGACCGGCTCCTCAACCCGAAGAAGGTGTGCATTTGAAGCAGATGAAAAATAGAACTGATTATGGAAGAGCCCGGAATCCTAGGCCGACTCCTTTAGCCAACTGACGACAAGCAGCACAGGGTTGACACGTAGGAACAATGGGCAATCCCACCAAAATAAAAACGGTCACATCATCAAACTACCACACGCTGTATGCGCCGAGGCCTTGAAAATCAGGCGTAGAGGACGCTTCCGACCAAGAACAGATTATGCGACCAACGTTCGTATGAATAGGTTGTATGCCGGAAGTTGTTGGGTCCTGTTGCGTTGAAGGCGGCGGTAGCGGACTGTGTAGGTTCTGCGGCACGGGGGACTCTTTTGAGACCTAGACTCTTGAGACAATGAAGTGGCGGCGGTCCGTGGCACCTTGGAGTTGGTGGGGACCGCGCGACTGGTCCGGGAGGCCGTTGTGCTTCCGTTATATGGGGATCGACATGTTTTTGATTTGGCACAATGCTGTGTATGCCAGGGTGGTGTTGACAGTAACGGCGAAAGGCAGCGAATCTTGTGCTTGACCAATATGACTTCGGATTGCAAAGAAGTGACTCTTTGGTGCAGATGGTTCACCTCCGATGCCAGCGTCGTGTTTGAGCGCGAAGGAAGTTCACGGTTAATGATAATAGTTGAGTTTGCTGCTTGAAGATTGTTATGTTCATCCACAAACGAACGTGCCGTTTGCCAACAACGAAGCAATGTTTACGACAAAGAGGGCCAGATCATCGGGGGAAAGTTAGAGGCTCAGAATGGAGGCTCGTAGAGCGTCCGAAGATGGGAATGGAGCACCTGACCTAAGGGACGGTCCTGAAGAGGCAGTCACAGCAGGAGGAACTGTAGGCGTTGTGTTGGCTGCACTGACTCTAGTGTTTATTGGTGGAACGATAGTAGTAGGCACATCTTGTTGATTGGGCAGAGACACGTGAGTGGGCTAACAGACTGGGCCACGGTTTTTGGTCGGGATGCCAGTCGTGGATTTATATTTCCGTTGTGAAGTAGTCCGTCGTGGTCTGTTGGCGGAGGTGGCCCAATGGTGTCTTGCGCCGTTGGCCCCGACTGGGCCGATGGAGGCTTCGATGCAGTCTTCTTTGAAGTTGTCTTATTGCTCCAAGGCCTGAGTCCGGAATGGGAACTTGCTGTATATGTGGAACGTTTAACCCTATTCGCGCCGGACCCGAGAATTTCACGGGAGGGCTGATCGCTTCCAAACGCCCGGACCCGAAAAATTAACGGGAGCCACTTTATCGAGCTATAAGTCAGGCTACGTTAGTCGCTCCTGGAAAGCGCATTCGCTTCATTCATGTGTTCGTCACAGTTTCCCGCCAATTTTGCTCACGTGACTACGTTTTAGCCAATGAAATCGATTTATTTCCGAAGTCATGTCGTTATCTGGTCGCTGCCCCCACGCTCAGGCCCGACGATCCAAGATGGCGGCCACTGCATCGCGCAGCGGCTCTATCGATACGGACGTTGAGTGAGTTAGACCTTGCGGCTGTTTCAACTGGACAAAATTCAAATCCTGCGTACGTTTTTGAAAGGTACACTTACTATCAAGATAGTGATAATGCTTTTTCTGGTGAAGAAAGTGACAGTTCTTCAAGTGAATCTGAAGACGATGATCCCGATTGGGTCGGCATCCAACACGACGACGAATGGCGGCTGCCCACCGAAGCTGCTCCTTTCCAACCCATCATTCCGCCGTTTACTCCCATTCCAGGTTTGGATGAACGATTTCAGAATTTACCAAACAATTGTACTCCGTTGGATTATGTCAAATTATTTTTCAACGATGTTGATTTTTTCGAGATTTGTAGAGAAACAAATCGATATGCCGACGTACTTCGTCAGTCTACTGCCCCACCGACACAGTACGCACGAGTAAACGAGTGGAAACCAGTGACGGAAAACGAAATAAAAAGTTTTTTTGCGCTAGTCATAGCAATGGGATTACTGCAAAAAACAATTTTAGAAGAATACTGGTCAACAGACGAAATTTTGGGTATCCCTTTTTTTGAACGGATGATTTCACCTAATCGATTTCAATCCATTTTATCATTTTTGCACTTCGCAAATTGTGAAGTTGAAATTCCCCAACGTGGCCAAGAAGGCTTTGATGCACTTTTCAAGCTTCATGACTATATTGACCGTCTGAATGAACGATGTAGAACTGTTTACGTTCCAGAACAACATCTCAGTGTTGATGAAACCATTGCAGCGTGGAAAGGGCGTGTTTATTTTAAACAATACATGCCGAACAAGCCCACGAAATTTGGAATGAAGGTTTTTGAACTGTGTGAAGCCAACAGTGGGTACTGCAACAATTTCGAAATTTACACTGCTTCGGAAGAAATTAGCGAACACGGCTCAACATACGACATTGTCCTACGTTTAATGCAAGGACCACCTACTTTGTTAAACAAAGGTCATCAAGTTTTTATGGACAGATATTAAACATCTGTTCCATTGTTAGAAATGCTTGCTGCAGAAGATACTGTTGCTGTCGGAACAATCATGAGCCACCGAAAACAACTGCCTCCTGAAGTTATTGCTGCAAAACTGAACCGGGGTGACACTGTTTGCCGAGTTAGAAACAACATAGTATGCCTAAAATGAAGAGACAAGAGGAATGTGTTGATGCTTTCGAGTAAGAGTGATCCTTTTTTATGGACTGCAACTGGCAAAGAAGATTTTGAAACGGGTACACCCATTATGAAGCCTGACATTGTTGCTGATTACAACTCCCACATGGGGGGAGTAGACGTTAGTGACCAGTTAATGCAATATACTGCATTTAAAAGGAAAACCATGAAATGATATAAAAAACTCTTTTTTCACCTGTTCAATCTGGCATTGACTAATGCCTATATTCTTCACAAGAAACTGAAAGTAAACCCAAAAGACCATCGCACTTTTTTGGTTACTGCAGTTTGCGAGCCGATTACAGAATCGGGAAGTACAGCAAAACCCATTCTAAGACGCTCCAACGAAGCACCAAAGTGTACCCGACTTGTGGAGAAGCACTACTGACAAACATTCCTCAAACTGGGAAAAAAAAGTATCCGACAAGATATTGTGCAGTGTGCCACGTTACCACTGGTAAACGGAAGAAAAAGTGAGACTCGTACGCAGTGTGCTCCTTGTAATGTTGCACTCCACATGGATCCCTGCTTTCCTATTTACCATTCTTACCTGGACTACATTGGCTATTATAATAGAAATCACAGAGAGCAGGAAGACTCTGACTAAATTTAACTTGATCATTTGGCGTAACTTTTACTCAATCTAACCTAACCTAATAAAAAATTTTAACCTGAGAATTTGATGTAACTTTTAATTAACCTTACCTAATTCAACTTTTGTAAGTATTCAATAATAAGAAAGCAATAAATAAAAAAAAAATAACCAACAAAAAAACTCCAAAAAAAATTAAAATCAACAAACAC
>JAHWFP010099480.1:436-47805 GCA_023313725.1 Lithobius niger | reverse complement strand
AAAAAATTAAAAACAACAAACACAAAAAAAAAACCAGTTGTCTAGAGGTCTGTGTGAATGAAGGATTTATTCAATAACTAGTAACCTTTACTTTCATTCCCAGAGTATCCTCTACTGATGAGCCCAAATAAGGGTGAAACAATTGTTTACAAGGTTTTTTATGCATCTAAACGGTCAGTCTATAGGCCTACAGTGTGTACAAAATCGGCTAGGCCTACATCTTGCTGAGTGAGGGAAACTGTATTGCAGGGCAGCCAACCCAGCGAGATACTAATGCACAACACGCGGTCATGGCTAGTTTGTTCATTAAAAAAAAAAAAGTTGCTAACATTTGTACGTAAGTTTTTGTGTGAAGAAGGCCAACATATGGACAATTATGTAGATGCAAAAAAAAAGTACCCTTACAGCAGATAAAGTCGGTCAAAATTGCTCCCAAAGTCTGTTCTGTGTTGTGTGCAATTGGTTTTGAATGCATTTGCCATTTTTTTTACCCCCGAAGTATTATTATTTATTTATTTATTTTTGTCAACAGTGGGTGTAAGGCTTACATGTTGTGAGTCATTATAAAAAATTTGAAGTCTTTACTGCAATTTTTAAGCGAGTTAACAGAGTTTTGGTGCTGACACGCAAAGGTTTCTCGCGCTGCTGAAATATGGCTGGTTTGGCTGGCATGAATAGGGTTAAGAGCTTTTTTAGTAGGCCGCTTCTGGGCAGATAGAAGACTTACTATTGTACCAGTTACATGAACAATGGTACTGGGAAACGAGATGCAGATCGAAGCGAGGAGGATACACTTTAATAGAAAACAAGGTTGTAAGTAGTGGTATACAAATAATAGATGACTAAGAAAAAAAAACCAGCCAAGGAGGCCCAGGCTGTGTCCTAATATGGCCCAGGGGAGGAAAGTGGTGTCAACACGGTAGTGTAGGAAACGATAGGCGGGCCTGTGGACGATGGGTGCCGATCATTGTCTAGCATTTACTCAGGAAAGTGTGGAATGGAGCTGGGAAACAAAATATCCTATTGTTCCACTGAGTTTATTGTTATGAAGGGTATTGGTATAAGCGGATTTTTTTTTAGCACATGTATCATTGTGACGAGGTTGTTTTAAAAAGGTATTATTATAAAAAGGTTATACTGTATCATATGTTCCCTCCTTTCAACAAAAGATTTAACCAAATTCCGTGAATCAGGCATGCTCGAAATTAATGACTTGCAAGCCTCAGCAACAGAAGGGTTAGAAAATAGTATTTCTTGCAATTAGACCGAATTTAAAGGAGATGCAGAAATACCAAACACTTGATGCATTGGGCCGGCTATCTTTGGCAATGGGGCTCCCACTGACAGACCTACTTCTGACGAAGGTGTCCTCCGTTGACTCCACGTGACGAACACACGACGCATTGGTACAGTTAGCACTGGCTACGTCACTGTACTGGCGCTTACTCCTGTTGAGAAAATAGAATCTGGAATCGAAGCACCGAGCATCAAAGCTGTTTCGAGAACATCTTCTAGTCGAACCCGCAAAGAATTCATGCACAACGTAGGGCCCGCGTTCAACTAACTGCACATGGTCAGGGGGATGGGATCTAATGAACAACCGCCCCGCTTGCCTACTAACTGCTATTTTGGATTGGGACGGTGCCCAAAGCACTGGAAGCTCATGCAACTGACTTTTCCCTTCGCCTGCTACGTTAGATTTCATTGTTGACTTGTAACCGTTCATTCCAGTTCCTAACGTACTAGTTACAAAGTTCATTTTCTGTGCAGGTAGAGATGCCCGTAGGACCTAATTGTACACTGAGGGGGTTACTAACACTGCAGAATGTAAATTCAAACTCTTGTCGTTCGTCTGCGGTCACGACAACTAGAGTAAGAGTAAAGAAGCGGAACGTTGCTGCTGTAATTGTTTTTGGTCAGATTTATGCCATTTTCTCTCAATATCTATTTTTCTAAACGTTGCATGGATGAATGCAGAATTCACAGGTCAGACATTATCTAGTGCGGCAGTAAGTGTCTAAACAAAATTTTGCAGTTCATTTGACAGTATAAATTCCCAACTTTTTTGAAAAATGTTGGTCCCCTCCTTCCGAGCATTTGTAAAAATTCTGTTCTACAAAGGGACTGAAAGGCTAGCGTTTATAGGCTCGTGTTCGCAGTATGCTTAATTTGGTGTTTAAACCACTGACAAGTAAATGAATCCATTGAGCTATGCCGATCGATGGTCAATTTTAGTGAATCATTGGTGCCGATGTATCGCTAAGCTAGTAACTTGTACCCTCGACAATGTTCGAAACTTACATGCTCCATCTTCATCATAGTTAGATAGGTCAGGCTGAATCGATCGACTGAATTCCAAAATGTTACACCACTGGTCTTTGTTGATTACCTTATACTTTGATTGCTGAAATTAATGAAAAATTATGACTTACAAATTTATCTTCTTTTATTTGCTCTTATGAAAACTAAAAGGTGTTATTTACTAACTTCTAAGAATTGATGAAATGAACCATACAATGGCCAATGCTTCCCTAGTAATAGTTGCAGCATAGCTTTCCCAGTTTCTAAATCCATACTTCGTTGATCTTTGTCCTGCAACGACAAAAGAAATAAATGAATTGTTATGAAAAGTAACAAAGTAGATATTAATTTATTATGGGGCACCCAACCAAAGGCCATGGAACCAAAACACAAAAGAAAGGAGGCAGACCTTGGCTACAAGCTCCAGTTGAGCTTAGCTCTTCACCCTTTCTCAATGGTGACCTGAAGAGGTCACAAACGTATGGAGGAAGAGTAATGTTTTCCTTTGCAGACACTAAACAATAAAAAATTGCATTATCACTTGACCTACATCCATATATTGAAATTCTTGTGATTACCATGGTCTTGTGTTTATTTACCCGAGAGATCTTAGTAGAAGCATAGGATCAATAACCACACCAGTGACTTAACTCTCAGGCACTCAAAACAAGGCTTAACACCCATCGTTATTAACTGGGTGAGTGGCAGCTGTGACGGGAAGTAGGGTGGGTCATTATATAGTACACTACAATAAGACCCCCCCCCCCCCCCAATACATTCATCAAGCAGGAGAAACACAAATGAAACCCGCGAAACCTTACAAATATTTGGAGGTAGGGTCATGGAGATGCATTAGTTGAATTCCATGGCTTTTGAAGTTAACAGCTAGGCTTTCCATCACCCTTAGATGAGGCATGTAACGGGTGCGACGGGTGTGAGTTGATAAGGAGGTTTGAGGCCGTACAGACAATCATATGTTTGGACATCATAGAGTGGATAGCGACGCCGTTCTTCGATAGCTAGCTGGAGGACTAGTATTGAAACTAAATAGATATCTAGGAATAAAAAAATTTACCGCTTCTAGCTGGGGAATTTTTTATCCCCAAGTAACTCCCCTATTAAATTTTTGCATGGATAAGTCTTGGGTGGTGGGCAGTCATCATCGTCGCCTCCCAGGTTGAATTGGTGGGATCCCTTGAAAATTGTTTGGGTGGATAAGAATGGGACATCCCAAACAGGTAGTTGACCATAATGATTTTATGGACAAGTGGTTGACTGCATCCACAAAAGAGCAGAGATGACCCGCCGAGAAGAAGAATTTGCCCAAGGAGTGGCAAAGCATCAAAGGGGAGTGCAGTCAAGTAGACGGAGAAGAAGAGAGGCGAGGTCTGCCAAACAGCGGAAGAACTTGAAGGGCCAATAAGTTGGTGAAACTCCTAACCCCATTCTAGAAGCCAGAACACGAGTGGGGGAATTATGTTGGGAAAATAGGGACGTGTCCAACATTGGTTGCGTCCAGGCTTCGAGCAGTCACGTGTGTGTTGTTGAGTGCAGTATGTTTGAGAACAGCATGGCGTCAGGAAGCAACTAAGTGTAGGTTTAGCTAGGGACTTAGTTTAGGCTGTGTTATGTGGAGAGGGGAGTAAAGCAAGACCCACGAAGCATACGTGCTAAGCAGCAAGGAACTGATCATCGCCAGATGACTGCCTGATGTTCCAAGACACAGTGTGACCGCCACATTAAGTTGCCACCACGATATCCTTAATGCTAAGTTATCTGTTCACAATCCGCACCTCTGTTGTATTTATGATCTTCAATCCCCACACCAGTTTTATCAAATATTCTTCCCCAATTTTTGTCAAACTAACTGCGCATGCCCATGCAGGTACATTCCTCTTGGTTGGCTTTCCTGCATGGCTCAGTTTTGCAACATAACTCCAGACGTGTGTAAATGTTGCAAAGGCATTCATTTTCCTATTTTTTATCCTCGTGAGAGACGGTTTTGCTACATTAACTCCGTAATTGTTGCAAAAGCTATTTCGTGCAGGTTGGTCGAATATAGTGAGAAGGTATGGTGAGAATAAGCGATTTACAGTAATAAATTGAATATCGTAGTCTTTTACTTACCCTAGCAAAATCATACGCATATCTATAAATACTTTTAAACGCAACTGCGTCATTCAATATGGAACGGAGGTAATCTAGTTTGGCTTGTAGCTTCTCAACTGAGTCACATCTGTAAAGGGAAAGGTAAAACACTCGTCATTTTACGACTTAACTAGACAAGTTACTTTAATTTGTGCGTGGAAACTATATAATCTTCTACTTTTATATAATAATCTACTTGCATTTTAAATAGGGTAATAGTGGCGGTGACTATTTTCACACTGTAGTGTAATTACGCAAGCAATACGATCAAATGGCTACTGACCAACTATGGTATAACAATCGCATACCAAAGAAAACGAAAGAGGCTACTGAATTAATATCCTTTTTAATCGGCTAATGTTAGCTCGGGATGGAAAATTTTCATAGGAAATTTCTAGATACAGTATTTGACACGCCGCTAACAATAGCACGAGCACAGTCCCAAAATGAACGAAAGAAAAAACAAATGTTGTTCGATCAGGTTCCCGGCTATAGAGGGCGAGAAACTGGTATTTAGGCAAGCAATTAACTTTTTATTGGCTGGGCTGCAACACATCAGTGGTATAAAGAATTTAAAGGATTGTGCAGGAGACATTGTAACTCTAAAAAGTCCCTATTGAAAAGTGTTACAGTCATTCCTATTAGTCCCCCATCCGAGTTTTCAGAGGGCGCCACACGTTCCAGCTCGCAATTTTTGTTCATTTTTTAGCCCAAATCTAACGTAAACTAAATACAACTAAGCTAAACGAAAATAATAATTAAACACAAGCTAGTTTCATTTACAGGGGTCGTAGCGGGTTTTAGGGAGGAAAAAGTAGGAAATATGGAATTTTGTAAATCATAAATAAGGAAAAATAAGGAATTTTTCACTAAAAAGT
This sequence comes from Lithobius niger, assembly GCA_023313725.1. Classification (NCBI taxonomy): domain Eukaryota; kingdom Metazoa; phylum Arthropoda; class Chilopoda; order Lithobiomorpha; family Lithobiidae; genus Lithobius; species Lithobius niger. Next base: position 42,478 of record JAHWFP010099480.1, on the reverse strand, counting down.
AGGTAAATATAAGGAACCCCTCGGCATAATATCAGGGCTTAACAGTAAATGTTATAAAAGCTTACTCGTTTCAAGAGCATTCTTAAATCTAGGCTACCAAATCCAATTTAACAAAAATCTCTTTTAATAACTTGATCCCGTGGCAGCAGATGTAAAAAGGTAGCTCTTCATGCTATATAGCGATGGCTCTAGTTCTTTTTGGGGGGGGATGCAGGGAACCACCGCCAGACAAGTCTCACATGCTCGTATTTGAGACAAGAATTTTGTACACACTTACACTTTTTTCTGAACATTTTAAAAGATTTGTAACCTGTTGTAAAATTCCTCATCTTACATTCGATGTTTAGTTTTGGGTACAAAGCCAAACTTTAAAGTCATTTGAGATAGTCTTAAAGTGTAAGGCCTAAGCCATACGAAAGCTCGTTTCGAGCTGGTTAAAATCTGGTGTGCACAGGAGGGGGGCAAGGTGCAGAGGGAAGGGGGGGGGGGCATAGCCCCTGGTCTTTTCGAAAAAATTCCCTTTTTACTCTTTTTGTAAAAAAAAAATGTCGTATTTTGGTTTTCTGACCCGATAGACGCTGGTGCTGCAACCAGAAAAAGGGCCTAGAGACCTAGAAAGGGCAAAAAGAAGGCCAGGAAAGGGGCATAGGGGCATAAAATGGTAAAAAAGAGACAAGCTTAAAAAAATGTAAAAAAAAAACAAAAAAACTGACGAGCAAAAAAAAAGTCTCTAGAAACAATACCTCAGCGTGCCTTTTTTACAAACGTTGCCCCTGCCCTCTAGTTGGTCTGTGCATGCTACTGGTTAAAATGGTCTATTAGAATGTTAAAATCCGTGACAATTTAACGTTGTAGTACCGCGTTGTAAATCTTTGTTGTAGGACCCAAGATCAACTTAACAAATTTCGACCAGCGATGATTTAAGGAAAAATGAGCAGCGGCAGTGTCCACTATAACATACCCAACGGCAGTGATATATTTTTTATTTTACTAGCAGTACATGAAAAGCTGCTGCACGCAATTGTAATAATTAACTTTCCGAATATTCTCTCGTTGTCGACGCCAAACTGGAAATAACCAAATGTGTGACGAAACCATTCTATTGGAGCTGGCTAAGCAAGCTCAACGTACACTACATGGTGACGTAATTATACAGAAGGGTTTTTAATACTCATTCATTGTATCGAGCTAGCTACTACTAAATTTAAACAATGGAAACATAATAGTAGGATAAGTACTTATTCAACAATTTATGCTTGCACGTTGACGGTAGAGTTGTGAAAACGAAACCGTCGCGCAAGATATGAAACCGGAAGTGATGCTTTTCAACTCACACGCGCAGAACGCCTCGTTACGTTGAAAACAATTCAGGGACCGAGTACACCAATGAAGTTCGTGCCTTACGTATTGAACTCAAATATTTTTATACGTTATTTTATTAATTTACACTTAAATTTACACACAAAATAAGCAAGGGTAAAAAAAAGTAGGAAAGCATCTGAAAACAGGAAAAAAGTAGGAAAATAAGGAATTAGAAAAAAAAGGTAGGAAATAAGGAAAAAGTAGGAACTCTACGACCCCTGCATTTAGTTTACCGTAAATCGTGTATTAAAAGCCCAGTTGAAGCTGAAGCCCACCCCCTAAAATGCTGTAAAGTCAAAATCATGAAATAGTGGAGTTAAAGCCCACCCCTCAAATTGTCGTTTTCTACGAAAAATTACCTAAAAGTTATATGATATGAATAAAGATAGTACTCCTTGCCAAGTTTACTGGCCCATTCTCCCTCCCTGTAGTAATAGTGGACTTTTCCTTTAGCTCCTAGCACCTGCACAAAGCATCTCTCACCTAAGCCTCCTCCCTTCTTCATAGCAATTAAAAGGATGTAAAAATTGGTCTTTCAGAGATCGTTCAAAAGCTTCGAATTTTCTGTAATAGATGTCCAGAAAGGTTAGAAAATTGATAATGCTTCATTTAAAAGCCCACCCCCCTATTTTTGCCAAATTAACTGCATAAGCCCATGGGCGTTTAATCCACGATTTACGGTAATTTCATGTTAGGCTGAAACTGAGTAGAAATTCCCACATAAAACTCATGGTGCCCTCTATAAACTTAGGCGGAACTAATAAGAATGACTAGCAGACGACATTATTTACGTAAGGAGGTAAATACGCAATATTCCAGACAGGCAAGAACGATTTAACATATTCTTGGCAAATTTTCGATAGTCAATTTGCTGTGGATGGACCTAGCCGACTATCATCTTCAGGCACATAATAAAAACTTTAAACACTACCACCTATTTACAGTCCATTAGATTCGAAATTGGCGTTAACTTGGCCTCCGATATTTACAAGGTATATACAAGGCAGGTGCGCGACTCTCATGCACTGGCTCCGTGATTTTGAAGGCCGTGATTCCCCTTTTTTCTTAGACGCTCTCTGAAAGCAGCATCCAAAAGGAAATGGATTGAAGGGTTAGACGGTCCCTGGATATTCATCAGCACAGCCTTCTCTCGGACTTGGTGTTGAATAGCCAGGGCTTCGAGGCCTCTCAGGTGTGAGTCTCTGCTCGAGTTTGAAATGAGCAACGTTTCAGTTCCTTCCCAATGGATGCGGTGTGAGGTGTACATCTGGTGTACTGCAATGCCATTTGTATCTTTCTGGGGCATTGATACTGCATGAGCAGAGGTTTTCACAGTACTATTTACAGTGCTATGCCTATCACTATGAAAGCCATAATCTACTTCTAACACATTCCTAACTTCATACAATTTTCTGTATGTTTCTCCAACAAGCAGACATGAGCTAGGATCATTCAAGTACACCGACATTTGTCCATTATAAATACTAACATGATAGCCTGCAGCATCAATGCGGGACACACTTATCAACTGTTTTGAAAATGTAGGAATGTATAGCACATCTTTCAATGTTACCTCTTTCAGTTTGCCACCCTCTCTTACCATGAAAATCACATCACCAATGCCCTGTATTAAGGATGTGCCCTCACCCATGGACACTTTCATGTTACTTACAGGTCTTAAGCCCTTGAAGAGAGCTTTTTGGTTACAAATGTGATCGGTTGTCGCCGAATCAAGGTACCAATCATGTCTCTGCTCAATTGTTGGCTTATTGACAGCATCCACAGTCAGAGCTTTCACAGACATGTCACTGAAACTTGATCTTTCATCTTCCATTGTTGATACATAAAATGCACCTCTCTCGACTATGTGACCTCCACGTTTAGCACCACGACGATTTCTCCAACGACCTCCTCGGCCCCTGGACACGGTGTTGGATGGACCACTTTGTGAATTCTTCGCCGGATGAGGGCATTCCCTTTGGAAATGGCCGACATGGCCACAATTGAAGCATGACAGCGTACTCGCCGTTCTTGATGAACCAGATGCCGCTGTACTTGACAGTGATCCGTTTTCGGTAGATCTTTTTCCTAGGACATACTGTTTTTGGAATGCAGCGAACGCTTTTGCGACATCTGCATCTTCTGAAAGACCATCCAGACTCTTCATTTTTTGTCGATTGTATTCGCTTAACAATTGTTCCCGAACGAGTTTGGGGGTGAACTGGCCGTCTGCCCAATGATAGATCATTTGTACAGTACGTTCAAATACCTTAGGTAAGAAGTCCAGGTATTGGTAAGCGATTTCATTATCAGTTACATCCACATTAATGTTTTTGAGATCCTGGGCCTTTCTATCGACTCTCGCCAAAAATACAGCCATTTCTTCATCTGGCTTAAGTTTTAGTGCTAAAAATTCACGACGTAATTTAGCTTGTCGAGCACGTGACGTGGGCTGAAATACTCCTGCCAATTCAACTCAAGCGGCTTCAGCATCTATTTTGCCTCTCTTTCGCCGTTGCTTCAGGTTCAAGTGCAGGTTCCGTCCCATCCACAAACCCCCATAAGCCTTTTTACATGAGTAGAAACTTTGCATCTGTACACCATGTCTCATAATTCTCTGATGTGAGCTTCTCTATGGCGATTGTTCCCGTTGAGCTGGTTTCCATAGCCATTTTAGGCCTAAAAACTGTGTGAAATGCAGGAAATCCAGAGTGATGGGTAATGCGCTGATGCCACAAGCCTCAGTGAACACCAACCACATGGACAGCAGGTGTTGTTAATGTAGGCCTACACTGTCTTTCTTGCCAACACTACCATTCATTAGTCCTAAACCACTATTTGTAGCATTCCAACTTGTGTGGGTAAGCTTTTTAACATTAGTTCCACAATATAGACAAATGCTAGTAGCTACCTGCAGTTTAAGTGGCCGCTAGTCACCCACAAAAGGAAAACCCTCGATATAACAAAATTCAATGCAGGAATGAAACTATAATGAAGTTCCCTCAATAAACAGTCATAATCCAGTTTAAAACTTGAAATTCAGCATAACTGTGCATTATATTTGTCCCAGGATACTTCATAACCACTCAAGATATCTTAAAACTGGTGAATGGCAAGAGATTAAGGTTGAATCTTGCTGGCAAAGCCACACCATACACATATTGATACACCACAAAGCCAGTCCAAACCACGCTCTGCTACCATTTGTTGAAATATCAATGGCTGTGGCTTTGTAAACACATTATAAAGTACATACCCAGCTTGTTTTTCAACCATTTATTGTCCATGGAAGACATTAGTTAGGAATAAAACACTTGCAACTTGCATGCTGCTCCCAACCATCAAGCCTACACAACATGTGGGCAGACATCTTGGAAAAAACCAACAACCCCCAAAAGAAACCATCAAACAGGAAGTGCAATAAAAATAAAGGAAATTTATGCCCCCTTTTAACAAACTATTAACATAGGAATAAACTGAACCTTAATGAATAAATAGCAGAACTATTATACATACACAGAGGCTTCAAATCTAATTATGCAAGAATATATTTGGGGAAGTTGTAAAACAAAATTAATACTGGTCACATGACCTAACAAGAGACACGACGTCCTTTTGAGTGCTGGAAAGAACAGCGGGGTTGGGGTGAGGGAGAAGGCAGTCGTCGAGAAAGTGTATGCGGACGTCTTGTTGGTGTAGGTAGGCGAGGACGGGACGTAGACTATGGTCAAACCCGCGGAGTTAAGTTTAGACCAAAGGGGAGGCAGAGAAACTCGAACACTGTGCCGTCTAATAGAAAACGGAAGTGGCGGACAGACGCATGAAGCGGAATGTGAAGGTATGCGTCCGCTAGATCTAGGGACACTGTACAGTCGTTGGGTTGTAACGAATCCCGGATGGAAGAGACTTTCCATTTGAAAGTGTAGATTGAGGATGTATTGATTCAATGGCTTTAGGTTGAAAATGAGGTGCGTTCCGTCCGATTTCTTGTTGCATAGAAAGATGCAGCTGTAAAATCCTGGAGTGAACGGAGGTAACACTATACGGATGGCATGTTTGTGAAGAAAGGACGAGATTTCCGTCCGAAGTAGAATGGGAGCTGGAGCCACTAGTTCCTAAGGTGGATTTTGCACCGGGGGGTGTTTGTCACGAACTTTGGTTTGAAGCCATGAGAAATGATTGAGAGGATCACGGTATCGGAGGTCATCTCTTGCCAAGCTTTGGCATAGATTCGAAGTCGTCCCCCTACTTCTTGTCGTCCCGTTCTGTTGCGAGGACGGGAAGAGGAGTGTTGTCGCCTGTCGGGAGTTGATGGTCTACCCAGGGAACGACCGCGTCCGTGTCCCTGGGAGTGAGATGGAAAGGGCGATGCGGATCGTGGCGGCGGAGGCGGAGCAGAGTCAGGTGTTTTTACTGCTTTTCGATCATCCTTAGGTGAGTCCGCTTTAGAAGATGAGGCGGATCGTTGTCTTCGATTCAGACAATTCTCGTTATAACAAGATTTGCGAGAGATGTCCAGATGTGGAACCACTTTAGGGATTAATCCAAGGAACAAGGATTCAGACGCGTGGATGGGTTGGTTTCGCAGGAGGTAACGAGTCGAGTCGTGAAGATTGGATGCTGTATTGAGCGCAACTTCCCGTAGTAGAAGTGTGGAATTTAACGGAGCACGAGTGAACCAGTTCATGGCATGGTTGGTGGTAAAGCAACTCTTCCTAAAATTTGGTTAATAAGGAACGCAAGTTGACGGGTATCCTCAGGGGGAGGATCGGTGTAGATTCTTTCGCTGAGTGCGTGGCTGCCGTACTGAGGACGTCTGCTTGGGATGCAGCGCGAAGACCTAGGCGGAGAATGCGGTCGTTGTCATGAAGGACGTAAACGGGGACAGCCGCTCGTCGAGGACGGTAGAGGGCGGACTCAAAATCAAGTTTTGCATCTGCTGTTAAGAAACTCCGATTGAGGATAGGTGTCAAAGTTTCTAGGATTGGCTGTCCCTTCTCCAATGGGATGGAAGATATAGTTTCGCGACCTGGACGAGGAGGAGGGGGATCCTTGTCTAATTCGAGGGGTGTTCCATTACCCAGGAGGACACCGCCAGTCCTAAGGAGGGTAGTAAGAAGTGTAGTGGACTGACCCAGTAGTGGTGGTTGATGCAGGCGTTGATCACGTAATCTAAAGCCAAAACCAGTGGCAAGACCTCTGTTCTTGGAAACAGGATCGGAGGTGGAGGATGGCTTGTAGAAAAAACAATCTGGAACGATCCTTTCTACTGTCTTTAGTAATTCTGGCAAAGGAATCTCCGAAGGATCAGGGTCCCCTTGAAACGGAGGATCAGGCTGATTCGAAAGGGACGGATCGGGAGAATAATAAGAGTTTAGGTCATCGTACGCAGGGAGGATCGGAGGAGGAGCGGACGGGGTAGGACGCGGATCGTCAAGAGCGGTAGAAGGACCAGCTTCTTCTAAGGAGGGCTTGTGACGCCTAGAAATGGAGGCGAGCCAAGCCAAAGTATAGTCAGAGACTGGTGCTTTGCACTTGAAAGCTTGGATCGAGGAATCCATTAGAGTGGGGGCCTGGGATGGAGTAAGCGGTTCGTTAGTCCGCTGAGTTGCGGACCGATCAGCAACAGAAGGATGAGACGAGTGTGAGGAAAGATCCAACGGAGTAAGGTGCGGACCGGCGGAGGATGAGTTTGGCAGCAACCTTCCGGGCTTTAAGTTGAAGCTTGACACAAGCATAGCGCTCTTTGGGGCAAGAGAGTTCACCCGCAAGGGATCGTAGGTCCCGAGTTGGCGTAGGTTGACTGCAGGGGATCGGGGACGTTGCTGCAGTATCACAAGGTAACTGAGCGGATGGCTCTGAAAAAAGAGGATTGGGTGGCGGACGAGGCTGTTCTATAGAATCCTGGTCCGTAGCGAGTTCAAGAATTTCCCCATGATCCGCAACCGGTGGGACCGGAGGAGATGCGGACCGAGGTGTGCAGGATGAGGAACCTTTCCTTGGCATTCCTTTAGCACGAGGATGGCGAGGATGAGGATAGAACCAGACGCAGCGGATCGAAGGAGCGAAGTGAACAGCGTGGCGTCGTAGAGAAGAAAAGGTGAGTTTGCCGCTCCGCTTAGGCTTTTATATGAAAGAGGCTGCGCAGTAGGATGCGCAGTAGGTAGCCAACTGGAAGGACACCTACAAATTATTTTCTCTAGATTGAACAGCATTTTGAGAAGGAGAATGCTTTAAAAAGTTAATGTATATTTTCAAGGCAACTAGAAACAGTACTTACTGAATCTTAACACAAATGCTGACCCATCATCTGGTCAAATTCTTTCCACGTTTTCCAAAACAGATTTCATAGATACTCCGTCATGGAGATTTCAAAAACAAAACAGTACTCACAAACCCAGATCGACATCATCCACCCAGTAGTTGTAGATCACTTCCCGTTTCCAGCAATTACACTTGCAAGCTGTATGTGCCAGCCTTCATATTTCTTCTAGCTTTGGTTCTCCAACACTGGGGGTTGCCATCAAAATACACGAAAATGCACAGCGCAAGAAAAACATGTTCTATCAACGTGCACATTAAGTGATTGAAGAACGATCGCAATGACCTCTGCAGGAAGGCAGAGCAGCGAGCCTGGCAGGCAATGACTGCGAAGACAAGGGGCATAAAACAAGGTTTTATTTGAGTTTTGAGGCAGAGAAGAGAAAAATAAAGTGATTTTAGCATGACTACTGAAGGTTAGTATTTTGCAGATATTAAGAAAAGATTTTTCATGGCCCAACGAAGAAGTTAAGATATAGAATTGATGATCCTATATATTGTATTGGCAAAAACTGAGCATCGGCTCTGAATGCTAATATATGTGTAACGGCGTTTTTCACTAGAGGAAGAGTGGAGCTGCTTTTGACAGAAGTTTTTTTTCCTGGTGAAAACTTTTACAATATATATTTTTTTTGGCAATTCTTGCTAAAAAAAAAACAAATTCTGTATACTCTGAGACCCTTTTAATTTTTCTGTAAGAAGCTTCTTACTGTAAATCTGATAATCCTCTTAACCATTCTTGCAACGTGAAAAAACCCATTTGCTTGGCATCCATTTTCCATGCTACAACCAGCATAACAATCTGCAACAAAAATAAAGTTGAGGTGCCTGTACACCACATTAATGTTAGTACACTCCTTATACCACAATGCTCACGTTTTCAGGCTCGACAGCAATGTCTTCACAAAATTTTTCCATGCCCTCTGGCCCCAAGACATCTGGATCATCTGGAGCTAAAAAGAAAGACATAAATAAATTAAACCAATAACATTTCACTTATACATAATTCAAATGATTATTGAAAGGAGAAGCAGGCGAGGGGAATGAGCTTCCCTGCACATCAAACCATTAACGCTGGTTTCGTCCAAAGTGCGTAACAACAAGATGTTCTATTGTCTCTATTGGCATATGCGGCGTACAGCGAACCTATTTTTGCCTCTTCTTAATGTAATGCATGTTTCTCAGATTTTGCAATAACTTTTTTAACATCCTAAAATAGGGGACAAACCAACTAAAAACAATAGAAACGCAACTCGAATTGTATAATTTTGCATTATGGTGACCTACGATCAGTGCTGCAGCTAGCTTTTATGAAGGAGGGGTGCAAGGACAAAATGTTGGATCCCTCTTCAACAAGTAAACAAATTTAGGAGCAATGTGACCCCCAATCCCAACCAAAATGTAGTGACTTGTCTTATTTGGGCCCCAACTGGTGAATTCTGGGCCCCCTGCCGCCAGGGCCCGGGTGCCTTGCAGCCTTTGCACCACCCCTAATTGCGGCACTGCCTAAGATTGCCTCTTTTGAATTAGTAAGCCGTTTCAGACGAAATGTCAATGCAATTGCAAACAAGTTACAACAGTTTGGTGCCTATAAGTCTTTTTGCATAGCTGACGATGGACATAATAGGTACATTCAAAAGCCAAACTACCAGTACATCCGTCATTTTAACTTTTTTGAAACCATTTCAGCCATTAGGTGGCACCTCTGACTACCGTAGTCGTAGCTATGTGAAATGGTCTTTGTTGGAAATAGTATGGGTGCCTTGCTTTGCAGATTACAAAATGGAGGCCGATGATGTTGCACTTTTGCATTTAAATAACACTTTCACTGCAAGAACCACCAGTTGGAGCATACATTAACTGAACTCCCGAAATTTATATTTCTTGAGCTGTACTGTGCAGTGCCCATCAATTTCTTGGGTTTATGTCAAAATTCAGTCAGTCTGCAATGTTCACGCAGAATAGAACGAACAGATGTGTAAGTGTTTATGTATTATAAGGTGAAACAAGGGTTAATTACTATTACTAGCGTAAACAGGCTTAAAAAGCATGCAAACAAACAGTCTTTGGTATTTAAAAAAAATATGCTAACGTTAAAGATAAAATTAGTTTTTACTTATCCTAAAACATTTACCTCACGGCTCAAAAGACCTTAAAAATTCACCTTTAAGAAGCTTCCACAGCTCCCCACCAGTTAGCACTCCATGCTAACTACCCGCATACAACGCTACTTCCCATCACTTTGCGTTAGAAGAACTTATCTGTTTAGCGAAAGCGGGGATGGTGGGTGGGTTGTCACTAAGCTTAGAATTTTAGGATAAGTAAAAACTACTTTAATTTTTAAAATTGTAGTTTTCACTATTATCTGAAAATAATAACCTTTAGTTTTAGCTGACTTTGTCCAAAGGAAGGTTGGTCAAGTTAAATCCTGAGCTAATGTTCAGACAATACCAAATGTTAACTGTGCAAAACAAAAACAGTACCCACCAGAAACACTCAGGCAATATCTCTCCTTCAGCAGATAGCACTATTTTTTGCCCACTGCACTGCCACCATAACATGAACTTTCAACTGCTCACCGCCAATAGAACCACTCGCATCACGCATGTAATGACTGATGAAGGTGTTCGTGTTGCGCTAAGCGCAAGTGGTCACAATTTCATCTAAAGGCACACCAGCTGCGAATGGCCAACATGAAGCCAACGCTCTTAATTCATATGCACCCACAGCCAAGAAAGGATCGAGATGGTTAGGGACGAGGTCATAAGCACGAGATAACCTCGCAGATCCACGCCGTGCTCTTGCTCGGAGGAACCGGTGTAGGAGTTGGAGTTACAGAGTTCTTGTCCACAAGCAGAAAAAGAAGGATCAACAGAGAGGTCCTGTCTTGACACAGTTGCAAAGACGCCGAAGTTGGGTATACTCGAGGTAGGCTTTTAAAGTGTAAAAAGGACATTGGGAGCTTCACCTGTCAACGTGTCCGCCACCGGAGCCAGAGCTTTGATGACAATGGGGTGCGGAGCTTTATCCAGGCGTTGGTTCTTGGGACGAAAGTCAACAGGCAGCGAAAGATTAACAGTTGACCAGTCCTTACTACAGCGGATGTGTTCGTCCTCCCTGGAAAAGGCTGCTAATTCGCGCTGTCAAGCAGCTGAGGCCATAGCCACCAAAACACCGGCTTCTGAGTAAGATTGAGCATAGACGCCTTGTGAAGGGGCTTATATGGGTTCCCAATCAGACTGGGGAACATCAGGGAAAGATTTCAGGAGGGAAACAACGCACCAGACGAGCGATCATCTTACTATTGGCGCATCAGAGGTACCGAGACAATTCAGGACACAAGTTGACGACGGACCGACCCCATTAATGGCAATGGGGGACAAACCGGCCTGTATGAGGGAGTCCAGAAAGTAGCCAATGAACACACAGACGGGTTGTAGGGATAAACCAAATGATCGGTACACCAAGAGTACCAACGCCATCACTTGGTCTCGTAAACTTTCACGGGTGACGCCCTATGGCATTGAAGCAGGCGAATGGTCAAAGGCGAGGATAATCCAGCCAGCCAGCCACAAGTTCAGGGTTATAGTTTTCACGTATGAAGATGCAGACATGCCAGGTTGGGGTGCAGGATCCTGCCTCGATGTTGTGTCAGAAAGTCCGACGATAGAGGAAGGTGGATCGGATCCTCTTCAACCATCTCTAAGACAGCCACATACCACGGTGCATTTGGCCAAACTGGAGCCACGAGGAAAGAGTGGTCCCTGCACAATCGAATCTTGGCTAAGACCCTCGGTAGGAGGAAGAAGGAAACGCTTACGCGAACATGCCGGTCCAATCCAGGCTGAGACTGTCGGTGCCGAAAGCCAGGGGATCTAGGAAAGAGGACACGAACACCTGCAGCTGATGGTTGTGCCCTATGGCGAAGAGGTCGATCAACGGTATCCCCCACCTTGAGAATATCATTCTGCAAATATTCAGAGATACCTTCCACTCCGTTGTTGCGACCACACCCGAGTGGGACAGTTCGTCGGCAACCACATTGAACTTCCCAGAGATGTGTTTCATGAAGCTGGCGGCCATGCGAGGGGCGAGGGATAATTGTCTAACTGGAAAATCTCCTAATTGGATGAATGTATACCGCATAACAGTATAACGGAAAGTCGTATAACAGGAAATTCGTATAATGGCAAATCGTCTAACAGGAAATTCGTATAATGGAAAATCGTCTAATGTCCCTACCTCGTTCGCTGCGGCTATACATATAACATCAGAAACCGCAGTTAGACATATCCAGTTAGACGTTTATCCATTATACGATATTCTGTTTAGACGATTATCCAGATTTTTTATTTAGGCAGATATTAGACAATTATCCCATTAGACGATTTTCCAGTAAGACGCTCGTCCAACGCCCCCATGCGAGTCCATGTCCATGAGAGTGCGTCTGTGTGTCCCGCTTCCCCCCCTGCCCTTCCACCTGATGGTGAAAGGTAGCACGCATGACGCTTACAGAGTCAGCAGTGTGGACGGAGGAATCCGCAACCCCGCACACGACAATCTGTTTTCAACAATTGAATGATCAAGAATGACGAACTTTCAGAGATACTTTGTATTTCCCCGACCTCTACAATGTCCATTGTCGTCATAGTGCTGTTGAGGAGAGGAGTCTAAACCCACCCACTTCTCTTGACCCTACTGGTAGGGGAGAAGGAAGTTATTTTAGGACTGGTGAAAGGGCCCCCTCCGATAAGAAGTAGAGTCCTTTGGTTTTGAAGCAGGGGCAGCCTGTAATGTGGGCCTCGGAGCATGAGTCGTCTTAACTTTAGCATGTAATTCACGTAGGTCATTTGCTTTCATGTAATAAGTTTCTTTTCAAATAATATAGTTTTTAAAGGCAAATATGTATAAATATCAATAGCTAGTTTGGTTGCAATTAAGCATTCCAGGTACAGTCCCGTCCAAAAGTAAATGAACATGGCATTGTTGATGCAAATGCATGCTGCAACAATGCAGAAAATGAGCTGCTAGAGATGCATGAACGTCACTGTTGACGCTTTCCATTGTTAGAGAACGGTGTCAGAATTACAATTACTGACTGAAGAAGTTAAGAAACATACAGCTCATAGATTGCTTTTTGAAATTCTGTGTATAATTTATGTGTCAGGGTTAGTATCTCTTGTTGCAGTATTTAATTTTTCGAATTCATTTTCTATTAATTCACTGGAATTAAAAGAACAAATCACCTTCGTGTATTCCACCGTTAATAGCTATTGCAACATTCATGTAGGCATAAATAAATAAATGTAGCATATATCATCACATAACGATAATATTGGGAGGGGGAGGGTAACGAAAAAAAAAAAGACAAATTCCAGGGCCTGCACCTGGTTAATTTTAGTTTTTATTGCCTAACTGAAAATATACATTACCTTTTTTATAGCAGTTTCCCCTTATCTGAGCCTAATTCCCTAGAAGTTTGAAGGTTGGCTTCCCTGCTGGGCTCGTAATAGTCTGCGCATGCGCAAGCTTGGGTCAGTCCATGTTAAGCAGACTGCGCCAGCCGAACCAGATCATTTCTCCCTATACCAGAATATAGTTCTTGGCAGGGAGGCTGGGCGGGATAAAAGGTAATGTATATTTTCAGTTAGGCAATAAAAACTAAAATTAACCAGGTGCAGGCCCTGGTATTTTAGTCTTTTAATAGCCGATGAAAATAAACATTACCTTTTTTATAGCAGACTTTGTCACCTAGGAGGAGGGACTATGTTGGAGCATCCCACATTACAAGTCAGCGCCCCCAAGGAACCAGTCCCGGAGAAGACAACCTTTAGAGCCAAAGCAATACTCACAACGGAACATGATAGCCTAAAGAGGCATACGATCGAATGTATCATATGAGTGGGAGGCTAAGGGTGTGAACTGTAAGGGATCGTTCTTCAACATGGACAGTAGATAAAACAGTTCTGTAGTAAGGAGTCTTACATCCTGTGGGGGACAAGGTAGAATAAGTAATATTTCACAAAACTTGTTTACCTCGTTGGGAAGGAGAACTGATTAATCTTTAGTGGTACGAGACGTAAAAATATGAATGGTGGTAACCGTGAGGGAACCGGAATCGCTAGGTCGGATGTGACAGAGTGATCTTGGTGGAGAGTCCAAAGGTCGCTTGAGTGACACAGAGGCCAGTGGAATAGATGCTTCGTGGGCCCGAAATGGCAGCAGGGAATCGCCAGAGAACGCAATGGTGTAGGCTTCGTTCGCTGCACGAAGAACTGTGTGTGCGATGTGAACATCATCCGCGGTTGCTGCCGTTGCTTGGAGTGTAGGCAAGGAGGCAACCGAAGCACGAAGAGTGGTAAACGTAGCTGCTAATCTTTCTGTGAAAGAAGGCATAAAGCTTATATTAAGGCCAGGTTTTTTCGATCCCCTGCCAACAAGTGAACTGCACGAGTAAGAGCTTCATGTAAGGTTAAGGCTGGAGGAAAGGGTGTAGCAGGTGGCGTTGTTGTTGTGGCTAGCGCAATTTTTTAGGCAATCGTGACTGTCGTCGAGTGGATCAGGAACCGGTGGCGCAACCAAGAGAACCGTAATGTTTGTGGGTCGTGAAGAGTCGGCCTTGAATGTGAAGACAAGTACAATGGTACGAGTCGAGTTAGAAGAGGACGCCTTGTTAGCAGCAGTTCTGCGAGTCTCGACTTGTAACTCAAGCATGGCATTAGCTTCCTCTGCACGGGCGAGTTCCTTGCTGAGGGATCGTGAGTCATGGTTTGGAGCAGGTTGGCTACAAGGAATGGGTGGAGTGGTAACCGAGTGATGTGATTGAAGGGGATCCGAGAATTCAGAGAGAAAGGGATTCTCCAATGGTAACTGGGAAAACAAGAGGCTAATGATCCGTTGTTAGTTTTAAGACCTCAACAGCTTCGGAAGCCGGTTGCGGCAAGGGAACCGGGGAGGAGAATCGTGGAGGGCAGATTGAAGACCCGTCTGCGGGAGTGTCCTTTTGGTTTGGGCATGACAAGGCAACTGGAGGGTAATCCGGGAACTGTAGAGGTAACCGGGAACCTGAGTCCTTCACTGCGGAGCAATGTAAACAGTGTGCATTGTAAAGAAGAAAGGGTCGTTTAGTCACTTTGATGCGAACTGGCTCATTCGGGATGGGCGAGAGACCACTGGATCCATTAATCGCGTCTACGTATTTATGTGTTTGTAAAGGGGCAGATCGTGTGCTAGAGATCACCGTTGAGGTATTAGAGGTGAAAAGAGACGAAGCTAAATTAGTAGCTGTCGTCCGAGACTTAGCTTGGATTTTAGGTCAAGTGTAACGTCCCGCCCTGTGAGCAGGCTTCTTACTGAGGGATCGTAGGTCCTGGACTGGTCATAGGGAACTGGGAACGAAGTTACCGTGACACATGGTCGAGGGGGAATCGAGAGTTCAGACAGGAACGGATTCTCAACTGGTAACCGAGATTGAATGGATTGTAATTTGTTGCGAGCTGCAAAACTCAACGTTGCCCAAGACTGGTTGGTCCAGGGGAACCGGGAGCGAGAATCGGGAATAATCGGGAATCGATCTGGTGTAGGAGAACATGGCGGGGCATAAATTATTAGAACGTCGTTGTCCACTGTAGGCACACCTGAGGGACCGGGAACCGGAGCGGTAATGGTGAGTCTATGTCCGAACGGTAATCGTAAGTGCGATATGGGATCGCTGACCAGAGGAATGGTGACGATCCGCCCGGTCACAGGGCTCGAGGATGGTAACGGAAGAGTAACCAGGAATCGACATGAACGAAACAGCTTCTTGCTGGTTCTTGCTGGTTACCAATGCACACCTAGGAATGGGATCTTTGGAGTCTCGTCCACATAACGTAGTTGACAACGCCAAGCGTTCGAGAGATGAGACGGGCAGTGGGGTGCTGTTTGTACCTGATGTGCTGGGCCCGGCGACTGGAACCGGGCCCCACTCCTGTGCGACCGGCCTCCCTTCCGTAATAGTGAAGGAATATGACGGTTCGTGGAAGGGACCGGGATCGTGTGATATGAAGCGAAGGGCTCGAGGCACGTCTTGAGACTTGTATGTCGTGAAACTTGTAGGGCTGTAGGCCTAAAAGAAAGGGAATCGAAGACAACACAGGTTGCTTGGAAGGCAACATCAAGGCATGGTGTCAGATGCAAAAGTTCCTTAGTGGCAGGACACAAAGGCAGTCGTCGGGATGACGAGGGTGTGGAACCGAGGAGGAACCAGTGAACCAAAGAACTCTATTCACGAACCGGGCCTGGATGAACAATACAGGCCCGGGCCTTGGTAAAAGAAAAAATTGCCTAGTCGAACGATAGCAGCCGTCGGGTTGAAACCAGCGGTTCCCCTGAAGCGTAGGAATAGTACAGATGCGCGTTCCAGCTAAAACAATGGCGACCTCCGTGTCGTGTTTTGGTGATGCAGTAATTAAATTGTTATATCGGACGTACGTAACGTATTCTTACCGCAATTCTTGTGTTTAGTTATTGTGTAAGTGATCCAAACCTCAAACATGCATGTCAAAATGGATGTAATTGCCCTTTAACAATAAATAAATTCTCTTTCACATGTCTTGTTACCTTTTGTTTTAATTTAGGCTAGGCCTACATGTTTTACATTGTGTAGGCTAAGGTTAATAATGGACAAATATTTACTTTTATTTGGGTAAAAAAAACTAATTCCATTGTTTGCATTAGCCTGCAAATTTGGTAACCTACAAGTTTGTGTAAGTCGGAAAAAAAATTGTTAAAAATCGGTAGTAATCGGTTCGGTTAAATCGGATCAGAACAACAATCAACTCGTGGCTGATCGGATTGGCATCTGGTCGGCAGCAAGGCTGCCATTCATTTTTTAACAATTCAGGCTAGAACGAAGAGCTGACAATGAAGAGATAACCTGCCAAATGGATTGGAAGCAGGTCCAAACGACTGACAATGTCTAAGGGTAACTCAGAAAGTCAGAAGCGAACTCGAACATGTCCGATTGAAAGGAAGATGCATGTTTGTAAAGATGTAGACAGTCGAGCGAAACAGTGTCATCACGCGACTCACCAGGTTCGGCCAGGTAGAACGGATGACCGCCGTCGCAGCGGTATAAGCCAAGTCATGAGATGCAGCACGAAGGAACCACCTCACTAATTCTTCATCACGTTCAGCCTGTTTAATGGGCATCTTGAGAAAGGCCAGAGCAGTTAGGGTAGAATCCAGCTCCATCGAAGCGCTAGCATGCATAAAGTCTGTTTCAGGGGAAGTCCGATAACGGGAACGCTTCGGAGCTTCTAGACCCATGGCTGTAAAGAAAGAATTTCCCTTATTTGGGTCTCTGCTCACTCCTTCCTGGTGAAAGCAGATAAGTCCAAAGGCTGGCGAAATAACGCCCGAGAATGTGGCAAGTAGCAGGAAGGGGCCTTCACAGTATCCGATTTGGCAAATGTTGTTCGTGGAGGGTCAGCCAAATTAACCACAGGTGCAGGCTAAGCCTTGATCTAAAAGTCAATAGAGACTGGAAATAGCTTCCATGGGACAAAGCCAACCCTCTCTCCATATTTATCATGTTCATCCCATGAACGACAACCATCTTCCGATCCAATGTCCACAGAATCCCCCCACAACACAAACCCTTGCGAGGAGAATGGGGGGGAGGGACACATAGTGGCCAAAAGTTCCTTGATTGATGAAGTTCCCACAGAACGAAGCGGTCAACAGGACGCGTGGAGCGTGGAAGAAGCAACGCAGTGAAGTGGCGAATCCCATGCACGGTGAAGGGGGGAAGCAGACAGTTTGAAGTGGAATGGGAAGCACAAATGGCACAAAGGTCTGTGACGAAATGGCAGCAGCAAATGGTATTTTTTTTTTAATATTATCTTTATTCTATTTTCAAATTAAAGTGAATTTTTAAAGTCTTTGAGCATTGAGCTAAGGTTAGTATTTACGGATAGTAGGGAAATCTGCTCCCAGACTTGTCATTCGCAATATCCAGGTTTTATAAACAGAACATACTTTTCTAACAAACAGCACGAGGATAACTTTCAAATCTAGAAGACCTAAGGATCTTGAAGTTGGTCATAATGGCCAAGTGATTGTTGGCTGGCAGTCTGTCTTGAATGCAGAAAAAAATTCGAGAGAATGGTGGGTATTAATACATGGCAAGAAGGGTGGGAAAGGCAAAGGTAAAATGCAAAACTGATAGCAAAAGTAGGTTGCATATTGAACATCACCATTTTGGCAATAGCCCACAATGGTTCATAGCATCTACCTAAACCCACTCACTGCTACCAGACATAACCACGATAGGCTCCACGTATCACAACATCAGTCGGTAATCCACAAGATCATCTTGTTGGTGTATGAAACGTCAAACCTTTGGCTAGGAATTAAAGGACTAAATAAACTATAATTCTGAGGCTATTGTTTGCATTTGTGTCTTGCAACCCATTAATATTAAACAATAAATTAATCATTTCATACCGATCTAGCACTTTATTGCTAGCACCAATCATTGTGCTCTTGAGTGGGGAAACTGGGTACAAAATGCTAAAAAAAATTAAAACTTTTAGAAATAAATTAAGCAAAACATTTTCTAAACTTTCTGGGGCCCTTCCAAAAGCATTTTTATTTCAAATATGACAAAAATCTACGCGAGAAGAGCCTGTTCTTTGTTATTTCTCTGTTATTTGTTATTTTTCACGAAAGCATTGTCAAAAATGCAACATGTCAAGGTATCTTTAACGATTTTAACGGTTTTATACTTGTGGACTTGCGTCTTCAAACGTTTTCTTGTCTTACTTTCTAACTCGGGCTTCGATTTGGGACTTTGTTTTGGATGCCCCCCCTCCCCCATCCTGGGCAGGTGATAGTGGTTCCTTGAACATCGGAGGGAAATAATACAGTTTACAACAAATGTAGAGCCAACTGTAGAAGTTCCTTTTAAATTTCCGTTGATTGGTGATCACCTTCTTCAAAAAAGAATCGCCACACTCACAAGTTTACATCACGATAATGAAAAAACGAGCCCATTTGTATTTCAAAATTCACGCACGCGAGCGCGCCGGTTGCCGGCAACCTTCACAAATGTGAATTGTGTGGCACTCGTCATTGTCCATTACCTCCTCGCCATGTAGAAAAAATTTTAGGTTTTGCTGCTAAATAATGCGTAATTATTGTTTGCATTAATCTAACTTTTCAATCAGCTACAGGGGATAGCAACAGTTTTGTCAACTGGGTTAGACAGCCCTTGTAATTCTGCATGTAACGCCACAAACCGCTTGTTTCTCGCTAACATGGTTCCCGAGATGTGACAATTTAAGCATCGGGTTTTGTAAATCAGTCGCCATTTAGGGAGAAGTTCTAAAAACAAAGTCGCCAAATGCTGAATTTTCCTCACCGTTTGGCGAGTGGAGACTGATATTGGTGAAGGTTGGTTACCGGTATTTTCGGTTCCTCGAACCTTTCTGTTATTGCTTCCTTTTCCTCTTTAGCAACAAGTATTTATTTTTGTTATTTAGTTGACAATTTGTTTTCTTTTTTTCCTCTTTGCAAAATTACACTACTGTCGAAAATACCGTTAATTTGGCAAAATTACTTTGGTCGAAGTTCATATCAAAGACTGTCACTTACGCAAAACCAAAATTTGTCCGAAGTTCCACAATTCAAACTTGCAAATTTTCGACTATCTACAAGAAGAGGGAAATTTGAATGTAGTGGACTTGGCGAAGTTCGTTGGTGGTGGTGGTTGTTGTTGTTGTGCAAGTCTCATGACTCTTGCCTGAAGGAAAATTTGCAAGTTTGAATTTTGGAACTTGGACGAATTTTGGTTTTGCGTAAGTGACAGTCTTTGATATATACACTACTGTATTTCAAAAGCTTGACTAATTCTATCTGGGTAAAGATTTAACTCCAGTCCAGTTTTGTGCTTGTAAGATTTAATTCTCGTTAACATCATTCATCCCCAGCTATTAACTAAGCCTAACTGCAGCACTTACTTGAGTATTCGTGAAACCATGTAATGCATCGCTTTTGTGAAAATTCAGGTTCACCTAGATCTTGGGTTTTGGAGGACCTGCGATTACTAAAACAAAAATAAACATCAAACCCAAAATAGATCCTTTAATAACCACCCTACATGTTCAGATAGCAAGCACTTCTACAGGCTGGCCCAGGAAAACAATAAAAAAAAATGTGGCCACATTTTTGGATTTAAAATCTTTTTCTAATTAGGCTGTGAAAACAGAGTTGGAAATTTTCGAAAATTGTCATACAATACTGTGAAAAACTTCCAACTTTCAAAGAGTCTGGTAACAAGCCACATGAAAGGTTAAGGCAACTCGCCCATATTTTACATGTGCAACAAAATTAGCAAAATGTCTAGAAAATTACGACCCACATTTCAGGAGTATTTGAATTGCAGCTAAATTCTAGCCTGTGCGTGCCATGCACCTGTTGCAGGCTACCCTGTATAACCTCATATTAAAGTCATTATCTTTAATGTAATACTGCTGTGGCCGGCAAATTGATTGCAACTGACAGTAATAAATAGGCTACCCCTAAAAATAAGATGTACAGTGTTCGCCACTACACAAGAATACAGTGCTTTCACCTGATTGAAACAACTTGGCATTGTTACAAACACATTTTGCCTTATTTAAACCAAGAGAAAAGATTGTATGAATGTTTGTATTAATGATATGCTTAAGTTTGTATGTATAACACTGCACAAGACATTTCGTAGCCCTTACTGTCTTAGTGATCATTCATGCATGCATTCTAATTTCCTGCATACATATCTAATTCTATTCATCAAACCATGTAGATTACAGAAATGACATGCATATAAAGCATCAACAAAATAACTGCAACAAATCTAGGCAATGATTACTTTTTACATAACACTTTTTTGTTAAAAACATAGCCTACATGTCAGCACAGCATATTATTAAATTAAGGTCAAGTGCTGAACTCTACTACAACTAAATGAAGTGACACTCCGCAGCACTAAAAAGGAAAGAAAAGAGACACTTGTGGGCAAGCTGTCATCTTTCAGTTTGATGTCGCCTGGACAAATAAAAGCTTTAAGACAGAATTAGAAAACTGTCTCTTTAATCAACTGTACCTCATAATGTATTTCCTGAACACACGTCATAGCTTTTTAGAGGATGACAAGCACAAGTTCTGGCCAGTTTGTACGGCCAAGGCCGGCAAGCAAGCATTACACTAGGCTTGCGATATTTATAGCATGATGCCTGCACTCAATAGTTGCCAAAAAAGAGCCAGCTTTAGTGCCAGAACACTGGGCTTCTGCGGTTCTTTTGGTTCAAAAAATAATTTTTCTTTCTTCACCTGATTAGTTAGGATAAAAGGCTCTGAATTGCCTCCACACAGAAGAGTAGAATACATTTCAATGGTAATAAAACAGAATTAATGCAATTTGGAACTACTAAACACTTACGCGGAATTAGATGCTTCCATACTTTTCCGCTCAGATATTACAATAGTTGCAACTACAGATAGATTGGTCCTGAATTATATAGAATTCAATCCTATGGAAATGTTGGCTTAATACAGAGTAAAGAATTCCTGTAGAGAAGTACAGTGAACATCATAATACAGAATCACTGTACCAAAGTCACCAATAAAAGGTTTTTATATTCGATAAACTCTTAAGCTATAAACAGGGCACCCACAGAAATTGCTTACAAAATACCAGACAAAAAAATGAATTTTCCCCTGATATCTGATGACAAAATATCAAACCAAACAATAGTCTACAATTACTGTAATGGAGGAGTATTTGATCGCGTGTCACGAATGCAAAAAGTTACAATCTGGGAACGGCAAAAAAGCTGTCGCCGATTGGTAACTATGTGGGAAAGAACGGCTTTAACTACTTATGCAGCAATAAAACCTTCTTGTATTTTGGGACTCCGAACTCAAAAGAACACAGATTCCCCTTAAATACCTGTAAGGTAACTTTTGTTCTGTCGAGTTAAATCCTGCGATTTTTGTCTCCAAGACCAAAATACAAAATAATACAATAATAATACAAAATGTATTATTGGTGTTCTATACCAAAACGTGAGGTTGGGTGGGGGGTTGATTGGGGAGGAGGGGAAGGGGGACGTAAATCTTTTATATATTATTTATTAGAAAAAATAAGAGGGAAAACAAACGTTTATTCAGTACTACGTGTTAAAACAGAACGTCTGGCTCTTATCACTATTTAGTGAGTGTGATTTGAGTTCTTAATATAAAAAAAGAACATTTGTGCTTTTACAAAAGACTTTGTTTGGATCAACGCTCAAGCTCAGGGAGATTTTTTAAAGTCAATTTTTTTGTTTCTTGCATTCTATTTACGGTACAATACTCCAGTGTATTCTGCAGTAGCCTTGAATGCATTTTTCTTACTTTTCAAACCACTGTTGGGGAATACATCTTGCTGAAATCGCGGAACGACTAGAATTACTTCCCTGGCTTGACTGTTGATAGCTTTTCCTTGACCAAGTTTAGGACATGGTGGAGTGGCCGCCACTTTTTTTCACCTCTGTCACTGCGCCTTGCTGCCAGTACAGCGCACTCAATTTGCGTTGCATCACGGGAGGACTCAAGAACCGACGCGGCCATTATGAGCTTATAAAAAAAAAATCTGCTCAAATTTAGTTATTGCACTACACTACATGCAAGTGGCGAGAGAAATTGATTTTTGTCTTGGTCAACTTAACATACACACTGCGTGTGATGCTCAAAATGACAATCTGATAGTCGCGGAGCATGTTTGCTATAACCGTACTTAACTAAATTGAATTTGCTAAACCTCCTGCGCGGGGCATTGCATTACATGTACTTTCATATGGTGTCGAATCAGTAGTATCACTTTTATCACACAGTTACAAGAAGAAAGTTTAAATACTTTGCATGAATTATAAGCAAACTGTCTCTTCCCATTTTTAAACACCAAAAAAAGAGACTAGGGAATAAGATAGATGCCAAAAATTAAAATATTTTTGCTTTATGACTTGCAAGTATTTTTGCCGCGTCAGACGACACCACTTACCTTCAACTTACGCTTGCCAAGTAAATCAACGCGTTGGACTAGAGAAATGCTGGTTGTTGGTACAGCTGTGTCACTTCCGGTTGTGAAAATTCTCATTTCTCTCTCAGTTGGGCTTGTTGCTTCTTCCTTCAGGCCTTCCTGACCAAGGTAGGCTACTTGGAACCATTTGAATCACTGTACAACAAGTTCCTCCCGGCACATTGATGGTTTCACGGCGGGAGAAACCTGATGGGAGGAAGACGTCGAGCAGCGCTCTAAATGGTTCCTACCTTGACCAGAAAGCGCCAAAGGAACAAGCAGTAAGCCCAACTGAGCGGGGATAAGAAAATTTTCACATCCGGAAGTGATGCAGCACCACCACCAACCGATGCTTCTCTAGTCTGTTTTTTGGCGTTCGAAAACAGGAAGAGATAGCTTGCTGAAAATTCACGCAAAAGTATTTAAATTTTATGATGGTAACCGTGAGCAAAAGTTCTATCATATGGAGTCGCCAAGTCGTTCAGTTCACAGTACAGGCAAAGCTTGTTCTTAAATTTTGAGGCGATGGCAAGTAGCAGGCAGATCTAGTATTTAGTTACCACTGTGAAACTTAACTGACATAAACTGAAGAACTCTTCCTCTACCCATCGCCGACCTTCACGTCTATCGACAGACTAGCGGAAGTTTAAACATTGCAAAGAAAATCCATGCCGTGATGTGACTTTTCTGGTGAAGGAGAATGGAGTATCGCAGAAAATTCAAGAGTAGAACTATTTTGTGTTCTTTGAAGGTGATAAAGTGTTTTTGTCGTGTTCTATGAAAAGCCTTTTAATTTTAAATACCACTGTGACCACCGGTTACCGGTGTTTTCGATGGAGTATGTCACACCCTTTCAGGACGACACGGCTGTTGGTACAGAAACGTGGCCACAGAATCTTCAAAACGTTTAAACTTTTTTCTCTGTCAGGAAAGCAGGCTTATAGTTAACGCAAAAGTCGCAGGTTGCTTGCAGCAAAGCTACTTTTCTTGGCCCCGAGGTTGGAAATGGTTTAAGAACCCCATCCAAAATAAACGTTTTGGCCGTGCAAAAATTTGCACGACCACAGACGAAGAAAGGTGTTCGTTCTTTCCTTGGTTTAGTAGGCTACTACCAGCGCTACATAGATCAGTATTCCCAAGTCTGTTCTATAACAAGAGTCCTTGAAAAAGGAAGCTCCCGACCCAATACTGTGGGAAAACTCAAAACAAACTGCTTTTAAAACTTTGAAGAAAGCTCTGTTACTTTCCCATACTTAGAGCTCCAGGTTTTACCCAAACTTTCATTTTACAATGCGACTATAGTGAAAGAGGAATGGGCGTGGTCCTTTTCCTGTTGTTTGATGAGGAACACCCCTGTTTGTACGTATCCCGTAAACTCACAGCACGTGAACAAAACTACAGTACCACTGAAAAAGAACGCGAGTGTTTGGTCTGGGCCCTTGCAAAGTTGAGACCCTATATTTATGGCACTAGATTTTTCATCGAATCAGACCACAACCAGTTACGTTGGCTTAAGTAGATGTCTGGCAAGAATCTCAAATTTTTTAGATGGAGTCTTACACTACAAAACTATGATTATTCCGTGCATTACAAGCCAAGAAAGATGCACCTAAATGCAGACAGGTTGAGTTGGTATTTTGTTTAACAGTACGGTTAGGCATTTTCAATTTCAGTAAATATGCTTGAAATTCTGTGTTTTTTTTATAACCTTTCTTTAATTGTTACCTGGTACGCTGTAGGTACAACCAAAACCAAGAGAGACCTATTGTTTTTTCCTGTTTCGAATATTTTACACCTAAATTTTCAGGGCCAATGACTTACTTTTTTATATGTCAACAACCTTTCCCTCTGTGGGAAATATGCCTACAAAACCAAGCAACTCATGCAATGCGTTCATTAGGAGGTATTTAGGAAGAAGGGGACTCGACTTCTCTTTTGAGTTTTATGTCCAGCCATTCTCTATAGAAAGGGTTTGTTCTACCTGTTGGTGAAAGAGGTGAACCGATGGTATGCTGCTATTGTGCCCTCCACATTGCGAACAAAAAATAGCTAGCTTGTGAGTAATATGGTTAAACTCACACCCTCAAGTTATTGGTTACCTTTAAATCTCCCAGTGTTGTATTTTATTGTAACCAAGTTGCTAGGTACCCATAAACCTTTCTAGTGGTAATTGCAATGTTGTTGAATAGAGCTTACATTCTTCTATGTGCCCTTCAGAAAGTTCCCTTCTAACATTTATCGGATCCTAGGTTGGGAATGGAGAGTTAGGTGTTTAGGTAGGTTCACAGCTAAATAAAACTAGCAATTGGACATACGGCCGGGTTTACGCAACGACAATTTTCTCGCTTAATACTAAATATACTGGCTGCTTCACGCCTTTATCGGAGCATGGCGGCTTTTAAGATGTCTATCCGTAGTAACCATGGCAACAACGCGGGCCTCGCGACACGACGTACGAAGCGTGCAACATGATAGCGTCGATTTTTGACAACTAGAAAACAATTTTTACTGCTGTACAAGACGGACCGATTTCTGAATGCCGGTATTCGACATGTTGTTTTCGATTCGACAACCCCGAAATGGACGCCATGTTGGATTTTAAATTCTCGCTGAGAGTAGCTATTTATTCTGCTGTCGTTTGATCACTGCTACAAGCTGCTTTTTCAGCGAGAATAGGAAATTTTGGAAATAGCGTGAAATGGCAACAATGTTGTACCAATGTTTAAAATGACTGTTGCACTTTGTTCTTTATCCGTGTTGTTATTTATAATACATTAAATTTGTTGCCTATTACCGCATTCATTTAACAGAAACGGGAAACTAATCATAAATAAATAACGGTTGCCTAACAAATAGCGTTCGGCGAGCGAGAAGGTCTTGTTGCGTAAACACGCCCTGATTCAGACTAGTACAGGCATTAAATAGCGAGATGTATTATTTGACAATTTTCCTTTACAAAAATCATAACTACGCAATTAATTTTACACGTACGATATTTCCATAAGCAGTGTGGAAAACCGGCAACCAGCGATGACAGTGGT
Organism: Lithobius niger; assembly: GCA_023313725.1. Classification (NCBI taxonomy): domain Eukaryota; kingdom Metazoa; phylum Arthropoda; class Chilopoda; order Lithobiomorpha; family Lithobiidae; genus Lithobius; species Lithobius niger. Next base: position 16,669 of record JAHWFP010099480.1, on the reverse strand, counting down.
GATGTAACGACATTCTTGAAAATAAAAATAACACTTCACCACCATTACGACAATTTAGAATCCTTTTAAAATATAAGTCCACTAAAATTTTTGGAGAATGGTCCGTTCTCCTTCTTCAAAAGTCTGCACAAAATCGAAGTTTGACCTAACCTACATGATGTTGTCGTTGTTTACTCCGAATTTGAACTCTAGTCTCGCGTCTCACCACTGATCTCTACGATACGATCTACATTTTCTGTCCGATTAGCTCTTGTGCGGTTCCACTTGGATTCAAGTTGTGTGGTCAAGTCTGCGTTAAGGAGACTGCCAATTTGGTTGTAAGACGGTTCTTTAAGGTTCGTGAGAGGAATCCTGCAATTAGAGAAGCTCTTGATTGCCAAGGATTCAAACGCACGAAGATTAGCCTCTTGTTTTGTGTTGGAACGCAGGAGGACGGAAGAGTTGTTCCAGTCGATCTTGTGCTTGTATCGCTTGTGGTGTTGTGCTATACCTTTTAGCTTCTCTCCTCGTCGGGTTGCTCCCACGTGTTCTTTAATTCTTTCCTGGAGCGTGCGTTTAGTCTCTCCTATATAGACTGCACCATATTTCAGGCAACAGACAGAATAGACAACTTTGCTGTGGGAGCCTATTTTGGTGGGGAGTAAAGATTCACTATCTCTCTCAGTTGTTGGTTCAGGTATGGTTTGAATTGATGAGGGAGGTGAATGCCCTGCAGCAGAATCTGGCGACGCGCGACGATACGTTGTGGACAGTTAAAAGCCGCCGTGGACAAATTTTGGCCAAATTTCTGCAATTTTGTCAATTTTTGACCGATTTTGACATTCCAATACACCATTTTAATCGTTCCATTGGTGGAGTAGCTAGATCAATACGATAAAGTACTGAAAAGTTATTCTAGAAAAAAACCAATAAACATGTGGTTAACCACATGATAAAAAAAGATTGGCTGCAGACAATTTTTTTCTGACAATTGGTGTCGCAGACAGTTGCAGAAAGTTCTGCTTCTGGGGGTGAATGTTTCAGCGGAGCTGTCTTGTTCTTGTTCCTGGTAGGGTATTGGTGGGTCGGAGGTGGGGGTAGGGTAGAGTGACTAGGTGGGGGTTGTGGTGGGGGAGGGGGGGGGGCTGTCGCAAGTGTTTCATCTTAGGGCTGAATCCGTCTCCTGAGAAGCTTTTTGAGGTTCGGAGGATATCACAGTCTGCACTTTAACTCCTTGGCTGCCCAGGACTTTGTGCACACCTTCACTAATCCGTGGCAGGTAAGTTATGTACTCCACTGGGTTTACTATGATTTCGTTCATCCATCTCTCTCCAATTTTTTGTCTTGCTCTTGCTCTCTTCCACGCTTTCTTGGTTTCGATGTTGATCATGTGAGCGGGAAATCCTCTCTAAGAAAGGTGGTTTTAACCAATTTTAGATAGTTATCAGCTGTCTTCAACGAGGAGGAATGATCAATGATTCTGACAAGTTCATTCAGAAGAAGTGTTCAGAGCAGGTAACGTGGGTGTGCAGAGTGGAACGGGAGTCCTCTCCCCGTGTGAGCTTTCTTCTGAAAAGGAGCAAATTCGACGTTTCCTTTGTTATTAGTGCAAAGAACGTCATGAAATGGACATTTTCCCCCTAGTTACTCTTCTCTCGTGAAATTGATGGAAGCCTGCCATTGGTTGAGGGCCTCAAGAATTGCGTCTTTCTCGTCTTAAGTGGCATGGCGAACACGTCATCAATATACTTCTTTCATATGGGTAGTGAAGGGAATCTTTCTAAAATCCATTCATCAAGAAATTGTAGCACAATTTCTGAAAGAGCCGTCGAACACGAATATTCCATAGGGGTTCCGGTAACTTGTTGGAAGTATTGTTGCCAAAAGTCACATAAATTGACGATAAAACCGTCGTAATGAGTCCTCTGTCAATTCCCATTCTTTCTTGTTGATTTTTAAAGGGCAATTACATCCATTTTGACATGCATGTTTTAGTTTTGGATCACTTACCGAAAAACAAAACAAGAATTGCGGAAAGAAAATGTTCCGTACGTCCGATGCAACAATTTAATTACTGCATCACTCTCATACTCTGCATGTTAGACCATTCAGCAAAACGCTTAGAGGGCAATTACATCCATTTTGACATGCATGTTTTACTTTGGATCACTTGCCCAATAACTTATCACAAGAATTGCGGTAAGAATACGTTCGATAAAACAATTTAATTACTGCATCACCAAAACACGAGACGGAGACCGCCATCGTTTTGCTGGAACGCGCAGAAATTAATGCCGACACGTCACTTATCGATTTCGACTCGCAGCAGATTGAGATAGCTCTATTGGCTGTGAGAGCTCAAGCGTCTGACGGCTTTCGCTCAAATCAAAAGTCGACCAGCTAAGGCCGTCAGACGCTTGCGCTCTCACGGCCAACAGGGCTATCTCAATCGGCTGCGAGTCGAAATCGCCAAGTGACATCTGTAGGTATTAATTTCTGCACGTTCCAGCAAAACAATGGTAGTCTCCGTCTCGTGTTTTGGTGATGCAGTAATTAAATTGTTTTATCGAACGTATTCTTACCGCAATTCTTGTGATAAGTTATTGGGCAAGTGATCCAAAGTAAAACATGCATGTCAAAATGGATGTAATTGCCCTCTAAGCGTTTTGCTGAATGGTCTAACATGCAGAGTATGAGAGAGTGGGGGAAGCTGGGGAACAGCGCAACCACATCGAATGAAACTAGTTGATGTTCAGGGGTGAGCTTGATTTCTTTGATGGTATGGAGGCGTTCTGTTGTATTTTTCAGTGAGTGTTTGCCCAGAGATATGTTTATGCAACCTCTCCGTCAGTCTCCAGTCAATCGGTTTAATTGGTGCATTCTTGGCTGAGGTTATAAGTCGTAACGGGAAACAAGGTTTATGTGGCTTGACTTGGGCAAATATAGAAGGCAAAGTCGCTTCGTCTCTAGAGTTCAGCTCTTTCATATCTTCTTTGGCGAGGAGTTTGTCTGTGATAAGCAGGTGGACTGGTCTGCATTTATCGTAGTTAATTTTATTGTAGATGCCAGATTTGTCAATCTCTTCAAGCTCTCGTTGTAGTCAGCAGTATTGAGTAGTACAGTACCTTAGGTTTTGTCAGTGTAGCATACTGTGAGATCAGGGTCTCGTTAAGTTTGCAAGTCCCCTCAAGTTGTATCGATGTTAGATTAGGTTGAGGTTTTGGAGGTGCCTGCGTCAGTCTAGTTGTGAGGGAACTCAGCAGTCCCAGGTGTAGTGGCCCATGTTAACCAGAATGTCAGCTGCTAAATTAGTCAGGAAGTACGTTTCGTCTCTGGATGTGGTGGGCACACGTCCGGGCCTTAGAATCAATGGCTATACATCAATGCAGAGAGTAGTCAGTTCAACTAATGAATATACAGGAGCCAGCTTACAAACAGATTGCAAGTATGATGACACTAAATCTGAGAGAAAAACTGGAGGCTAAATGGCAAAGTTTTCTTCCCAAGGCCCCTGTTCTGGGAGACGACGATACCAACGTTAGCAGAACAATGGATGTGAGTAGCGCCAACAACAAGGCTAGCAAACTGCGCTAAAAGTCCGTTAGAGAATAGAAGTATGGAAGTGTGAAGTCTCTTGGGCTGCGGCCTGAAGAAGTAAACTAGAAAGGTTGCCGAAAATTTGCAAGTTTGGCAAGGTTTTGCTGGTAACTTGCACAGTTTTTTGGTGCTGCATTTTGACCAAGTTGTTTTATAATTCTTTTAGGACAGATATTCTAAATTTATAGTTTACCTTTAAATTCATTTATTGACTTTTGCGCGTTCTATGGGGCCATAGGCCATCAGCAAATTTTGACGTAGTCCCCCCCATAAATTTAATTTACAGTCCTCTTCCTAAAAACCAGCTTTAATCTTTTATTATAACAAAATGTTATTTTAAACTTAGATTAGCTGAATCTTTAGACAGTTATTATTGAAGCAGCTAGGCATTCTAAGGTAGAACCCTGACAATTCCTAAAAAGACTGGAACATGACTGCTTGCACACTTAAAAATCGCACGATACTTTTTCATGAAAAGACTGTTTTACTAATTATAAATTCCGAGTTCATGGATGTGAACAACGACTTGTTTCTATTTTCACTTACTTTTTGTAACGCAGCACCAAAAGTGTTCCAGTTACTTCAAACTAGCTGAAGTAACTGAAGTCTGAAGTAACTGAACGCTTTTGGTGCTGCATTACAAAAAGTAAGTGAAAATGAACAAAAACTAAAGTAAATTGTCCGTACCATCGGTATTTGAAGACTTGTTTCTATTCGAAATTTTATACTCTCAGAGTTTTGTTGCCGATTTAAAGGAAATCTATTAGATTTTATTCAAAAAGTTAAACTTGCAACTGTTTGAAATATGAATTGTTCATTGTTAAAACCAAGAGTTGAAATGCCAGTAGAACTCCTTGTAGATGATTAATAGCTAGAGTTAAACACTAGGACGTTATTTTTATTATTAAACTCCAGGCCGCTATTAACTTAAGCCCCACCGTGGTGCCAGCAGTAAACCAGATTTATTATACTTTAAAGCCCACTCTTTGACGCTCTTATTCCCTCACCGGGCCAGTAGACCTGCTATGCTATGAATTTAGAAGTCACAACATTGTAAAAAAGAACATTTTGTTCCTCAGCCCGCCCGGCTAAAAATGTTTTTTTTTTGCTTAAAACATACTTAACCTGATAATTTTGCATTACACTGTTCCCAATGTGATGTCTCCCTGGAGGTTTTTCGGTGGTATGTAGCCGCCTGCTTGCGTGTGCCTACTGCGCATGTGCAACACAGTCCTCCTCAATATAACTGAGAGCGTGGCCGGTTCCGGCATTCATTTTCCTCTCTATTTGTTAGGTGGTGACTCGAGAGAAGAGGCAGGGCAGGCCTTTGGTTAAGTACGTTTTAGGCAAAAAAGAAACCATTTTTAGCCAGTTGGGCTGAGGGCCGACAAAATGTTCTTTCTTGTTTGCCAAAACATATTAACCTGATAATTTTGCATTACCAGCAGACCTCGTCGAACGTGGTGGCGGGCACCAATCTGACAGGGTGCCCCGGGATGCAAGCAGGGATTCCCCCAAAAATTTTTATTATGTAAAAATTCACACTTTATCCAGAACAAGGTGATGAAATAGGAAGTTGGATTTCTTCGTGGCGATTGGTGGCTCTGAAAAGGACCGTTGTTTAGAGTTCTTGAATCCTACTTTGGATGGCTTGCTTCCTCCTATGGATGGCTTGCTTCTGCTTCGTTCTGTTTGTGGTTAAGGGGGCTTGACCACAGTTCTGGCTGTGACGATTGGTCCCAGCCGGTGTGGTTTCTTCTCTTCGCTTGACATGTTCCTCAGGTAGTGGGAGGTAACAGTCGTAGAGCGACGTCAGGATGCGGCTGCCAGGGTTTCCTCTATGGGTGTGGCGTTGTGATGTGCCCATGATGTTAAAATCGCTCCAATTTTGTGTGCTGTTGCACTTTCCCTGCTTAGGTTGGCTTGTCGTTGATGACATCGATTGTTTTCCTTCTCCAACGGGAGATCATGGCTGGTTACTCCCGTTTGTGGGTGCACAGATAGGAAAAGTTGAGACGAGCAGCAAGGGAGGAGAATGGCTTCCGATTTCACTCTTTACTTCACACGCGAGTTCTAGCCATGAATGAGACGAGCTAATAATTAATGTGGACCGTAACTGTTGTCTTGAATTTTACTTGAGACGTGGGGTCAGCCACAGTCAAAGTGAGCAGTGGGCGTGTTGATGGTTTGGGTTATCATTCTTTGTTCCAAAGCCTGCATTCTTTATTCACTGGACACGAATGAGATGAGCTTCAGTGGACAGCGACTGTCATCTTTGAGTTTCACTCTAGACGTGGAGTCGGGAACGGGTGAGGCGACAGTGAGGCATGAAGGGTTGACAACCTCACCACTCTTTCACGGCAAACGTGGTATCTAGACACGATTGGGATGAGTGTCAATGTGGACAACAACTGTTGTCATGAGCTTCATTGAAGACGTGGGGCAGCCACTGTTGGGACAACGGCAGGGCGTGTAAATGGCTTCCGACTTTGCTCTTTAGTCCAAACGTGGGTTACAGACGTGAATGAGACGAGCTTTAGTAGTGATCAACTGTTTTTCTTGAGTTACACTCGTGGCGTCTTCTCTCTTTACTCAAAAGTGAGTTGTAGTTGTGAATGAGACGAGACGAAAGGCAATCAGGAGGGTCCATGTTGTTTTCAACGTAGTTACCGTGGGTATTGGCCAGCTGCGAGGGTCGGCTGATGTTTTCCTTGTGCACGGTGGGCAACTTTGCTATAAGGATGACCTGAAAAGTAAGCAACCCTGGAGAGACGACGGTGCGGAACGCAGATGCTGAGGTTACCAGTCAGCTGGGGGAGGAGCCACGATGTCTTCGTGAGTGTGGTAGTCTTTCACGTTATCGGAGTTTTCCCCACAGGGGGCCCCGATGAGCTGTGTCCTTTCATATCCTGTGTAAGACAGGCGAGAAGTGAAAGTTGGGCTTTAGTGAGTGACGAAAACTGATCTAAAGTCGACAGGACAGGAGGTGCGTTTCCCATGGGGAACCCTGATAAATTGCGGCCTTTCATTTCTCGTTTGAGACAGAAAAGAAGTGAAGGCTGGGCTGAGGCCGAGTCGCGAAAAGTGGCTTGCGACGGCGGGAGGAACACTGATGAGGTGCGCACTTTCATTTCTTGTGCATGACAAGGTGGGAAGTGAAAGCCGGGCTGAAGACAAGTCGGAAAATTTGCGGCGGACAGCTAGTACTGCACGGTCAAAGCTTGACGGTGTTTGTGTTTTGTTTCACGGAAGAGACGTTTGTCTGGCGAGGGTCTGAAGCAAGTGGGAGAAGGCGGCGTCGTTTGCCGTCTCGAAGTGGTGAGTTGTTTCCGTCGGTGCCGACATTGGCGGCCCGGTCTGAGCCGGCTGCCAAGCGGCCGTCATGGACCAAGAACAGGGGGTAAAGGAATGGTCGGTGAAAGGCCAAGTGTTGATGAGGCTTGGTGAAGCTTCCGTTTGGCTTCACGGAAGGATGCCTTGGCTTGCTGTAGGTCTTCATCTAAGGTCGGGATCGTGAGGCGGGGTCGTACATTGGCCATCTGAAGCAGCGAGTCCTTTCCGTCATTCGCGACATAGGCGTCCCGGATTCCACCGGTCGCACAGCGGTCGTCGAATACGGGCAGGCTGTCATTGAGATGTCGCGAAAGGGCAAAAATCTAAAACGGGAAACTGACGAACGAGATGACGTGAAGGAACCTCAGGAAAATGCGGTAGGGTGCGTTGACCGTCTTGAAAGGCGGCGAATCGTCTTTTTTATTCGCGACGTTGGCGTCCCGGTACACTGGTCGCCCAGCGGTCGACGTGGACTGGTGGCAAGGAAAACTGCATCGGGAGCCGGGCGATGACTGAAAGGGCGGCATGGGCTGAGACGTCTTCGGCGCAATCCCGTGTCGCGAAGGATGTTGGTTCCGGCAGGAGAACTTCGAAAGACACGGTACGTTGACGGATCTAGTTGGCAAGGAAAATGATGGAAAAGATGACGTCGTTAAGGGACGCATAGGCATTCCGTCTGAACCGGTGCGTAGCGGTCGCCCCAGCCGTCGTCGGCGGCGGGATGCTTGGTCGTCTTGAAGCGGCGAGTCATCTTCGTCCTTCGCGACATGGGTGTCCCGGTCTAGACCGAACGTCCAGCGGTCGGCATGAGTAGGTTGTGGGCTTCACTGCAAGTTACACTACGATCTCTGCGTGATGACTTGGATGAAAGGTCGAGGGGCGAATTAGGGCTGATCTGGGAAGAGGAGGCTCTACGGAGTTTCCGTTTAGCTTCCCGGAAAAGTGCTTTGGCTTGTCGGAGTTCTTCCTCTAAGGACGGGATGTCGGGCGGCGGAGGGGCACGTTGGCCGTCTTGAAGCGGTGAGTCGTCTTCGTCATTCGCGACATGGGCGTTACGGTCTAGGCCGGGTGTCCAGCGATTGTCAGGGGCGGGCGATGAGGCAGCAGGGATGAGCGCAGCATCCGAAGTCAGGGCGTTGGCCGAAAGGCCGGCATGGGCAGGTGCGTCTCGGCGGTTGCCATGCAGATGTCGCGAAAAGCAGATGTCGCGAAATGCAGATGTCGCGAAATGCAGATGGCCGCGCAAGGCAAGAATCCAAGTTTCTGGACGAAAGGGGAGACTACGATGACGGAAGTTGGAACCTCTAGAGGGAAAATGAATGCCGGAACCGGCCACGCTCTCGGTTATATTGAGGAGGACTGTGTTGCACATGCGCAGTAGGGACACGCAAGCAGGCGGCTACGTACCAACGAAAAACCTCCAGGGAGACATCACATTGAGGACAATGTAATGCAAAATTATCAGGTTAGTATGTTTTGGCAAACAAGAAAAAATATTTTCTTTCCCGCCGGCTAAAAATGGTTTCCTTTGCTGAAAAAGTACAATACCTGTCAATTTTTGCATTGACAGGCCGACCTCGTCAAGTTTGGTGGCAGGCACCGTTTGACTGAGTTCCCTGGGGTGCTGAGGCTGGCTGTTGTAGTTTTGGAGCAGCATGGAATTTGGAGGAAGTTGGATTCCACAGAAGCCAGGTTGACCAAAACTGGTTGTTTAGGGGATTGTTTTTTTTTTTTTTTGCAAAATTCCACAAATTTTACCTATGGAGATAAGAAAATTAGGAAATAGTTCAGGTTACCTGAATTTGATTGGGGTTCCCATTGGAGATGTGGGGAGAGTACGTGGGAGTGGGGATGGTGGTCTTCCAAGTGGAGTGGCTAAGGAAATAGTGGTGGCACAAGGATGGAGAGTGTAGTCGATTCGTCGTTTGGAAGGGTACACTTGAAGTAGGATGAGCTGGGTGGCTTGCGACGGAAAATCCTTCGGCATCAGTGTGACAGTGTTGCAGATGCCGAAATGGTAGCCCTTGGCTCTGTGACGGCATTAAGTCGTAAGGTAGGTCAGATAATTGAGCCATAAGTGGATGTAGTGGCTCAAAAGAGTTGGCATTATCAAACTGCCATAAGGAGAAAATGTGGACTGGGTGTCCTGTCGCAGTGACTCCCAAGCATTTGTGATTTCGGTGTAGAGTGTGAGGTACGTTTCGTCGAAATCTTGGTTTGATGAAGAGGTTGAAGGTTTCAAGGGGCCGCATACTGGCGTTGTGGTGACAGATCTTGCGGGAAAGAAGGGAGGTGGTATCCTAGGATCTGTGGGTTTCAAGTCTAGGAGTGGGTGGCGGAACCGACGGGGGGTTCTGTAAGATGGGCGAGTAGATTTGGTGAAACTAATCTGAGTAACCATGGTGAAAAAAGTAGTTGTTCGGTGCTGCCATGGTGGGGTGGCGGGCTTGGAGCTCTTGATGCTAATGATTTGGAAAGTTCATTTTGGGCCGATAGTTCAAGTAATCTTGAGTTTTCTGTTATGAGAGAGGATATTTGTGTTTGAAGCATAGTGATTAGGTCCTCTTGAGCAGAAAGCTGTGCCTGGAAGGAGTCTAGGATGGTTTTTGCCTTCTCATAATTTGACACGAATTGTTTCTTTGCACGCACATTTAGGTGAAGTTTGTGTACGGTGAACAGCTTCACGTGGTCTATGGTTTGTGGCTTGTCAGCATCAAGACCAAAAAGTGAGCGATCTACTGGATCCGTGGGAGTGTTCGAGTTATCCGCTGTGGGAGGAACAACGATAGGAGATTTGAAAGGGGCGTCATTATTTTCTACGAAAACTGGGCTAGTCGGGCGGTCGAAGTCAGAATCCTTTGATGGGGAGCAAGGGGTTGCAGGGATTTGTTCCAAGGTTGGGTCCGGGATGAGGGGTTGGAAGCATTGATTTCCCTCAGTTGGTGAGGATGGACTCTCAATGTCAGACGGAATTTGGTCGTTGAGTAGTTTGATTGGATTTGTTGGGTGAATCCTCTTAGCGTACGTCGTTTCTTCCCAAGTCGACAGACGATGGGGAGGCGGAGGAGTGGTCTACCGGTTTGTGAGCCTCGCTGCCTGGGAAGAGGGGATGCTGGTTGTGGGCTGGAACATGGTTTTGCCAGGGGTTACCGGGAGTGAAGTAACTGTGCAGGACGGTTGTGCAATTGATTTCCTCAGGACAGACGTCAGTAATGGTGAGGAATTTGAGGATGACGGAAGTTTCTGCGGAGTGGAGAGCTTTGAGCCTGAAATCTTGGGGTTGGAAGAAGATTGTTCTGCCTTAAGTTTCTTCAAGAGGTGAGCCCGTTGGTGGCGTTGTCGTTTCCTGATGAGTGAAGCTTGGTGGGTCGCAGCAATTACCCTCCAGTTTGCCAGTGGTGTTGTAACACAAATCGGACAGGGGATGGTGTAGTATTCACACTTGCGGTGAAACTGGCAGACCCCTTTGTGGGGGTCTGGACGAGCGGGATTCTTCAGACCCGGGCAGTTGCAGGATCCGGGATCATCGATGATGGGGTTTCTACCAAAGAAAACGTCTTTATCGTCTTAGAAACGTTTGGCATTCTTAATTTTAACCATGGTGTTGAATGGAGAACAAATCCAGACTGCGGAGGGCGCTAGCTAGGTGTAGAAACGTCACAAAGGCTTGTTTGCGACCGGTTGTGTGGCGCAAGCAGAAGCGAAAGGGATGAGTCCAAGAGGCCTGTGGGAGGGCATGGCCCAGATGGATGGGCCAGATCCCATACTGCTGTAGTGTGGCGTTTTTGTAGGCTTAAATTGGAAACGTTGTAGTTGGTGGGTCATACGGTGGATGCAAGTATTGGCATGGCCGGCAGCCAGGCGTGCACCGTGTCGTAGCCGGACGAAGGGCTTGAACGGGACGGGTGAAGGTGTGATGTAGGTTCCCAAGTGACAGGCGTGAATTGGCGTTAACGTTTGACGAGTGTCCCAATTTACATCTCGCTATATCGTTTTTTTTTTGTTTTTTTTTTTGGAAGAGGGTCGACAGAGACGGCTGGAGTAGGGGATGTCGAAGTGGTGGGGATGTCGAGCGACAGGCGAGGACAGTTGGCAGGGCTATTAGAGGCCCAACGTTGTGTTGGGACAGTGCCATGGCTGGAGATGGGCTGTCTGTGGGTAGTTGATGATGGGCGATTGAAAGGTGCCTTGTTAGATGACCCAGTAGAGACGTAGTGAGCGCCAAGCGATGGGCGACAGAACGATGGTCGGATGGAAACATGCGGTCAAGGTGTCGAGCCAGCTGGTGGTCGGGGCAACCGACAGTGAGACGACATGTCGATGATGGTGGGACCTGCATAATTGATGCTGGCCAGCCTCGGTGGAGGGGTAATGTCGGTGACAGCAGTCTGGGCTGGTTCATGGTGTGTAGGCTTCGGCGGTGAGGAAGAGGCGCCGACAGGTGGCCCAGGCCGTCGACAGCTAGAAACGTGTCGTCCGTAGTTGCAAGTCCATTGGGCCTGAAGCATCGGCAGGCGAGGACACCGTCGCTAGACACGTGTCGTATGTGGTTGTAGGAATTGGACGGGCTCGTTGTGCAGGCAGCGCCGGCAGGTGGCCGTGGCTACTGCCAGCTGAGCAACGTGTCGTTTGTGAAGGCACGAATTAGTGGGTCGCCGAATGAGCAGACCCGGAAGGCGGCCAAAGTCACCGGAAATGGACACCGACGTAAGACAGGTGTCGTATGTGGTTGCAGGAACTTGACGGGCCCGTCGTACGTGGTTGAGGAACTTGACGGGCCCGTTGAGCAAGAAGTGTCGGCAGACGACCGTGGCTATTGACAGCTGAGCAACGTGTCGTCTGCGATTGCAGGGATTTGACAGGTTGTGGAACAGGAAGCGTCGGTAGGCAGCCTAGGCCACTGGCAGTGGACACTGACGTTAGGCACGTGTCGTACGCGGTTTCAGGAACTTGACTGGCCCGTTGAGCAGGAAGCGCCGGCAGGCGGCCGGGGCTGCTGACGGCTGGGCAACGTTTCGTATGTGATTGTAGGAATTTAACAGGCCGTCGAACGGGAAGCACCGGTTGGCGGCCGAGGCCACCAGTAGTCGAAGGACGTGTCGTACGATGTCGCAGGGTTTAGACAGGTTCGTTGTTCGTCGGTTTTTCGGATGATAGAACGCCGGGTTCAAGAAACCAGTCAAGGAGCTCAGGAACTTTGTGGTGGAATTAGTGTTCCCCGACGTGGTAGGAGCCGGTCGGACGATTGAAGTTCTGAATGGCATGGTCGAGATCCTTGGGTCGGGAGATGATGCGTAGGCCTTCCAGTTGTATGGATGTGAAGACGGCGCCAGTGTTGGGCACGCGTGACAATGGGAGACGGCCGCAATGTTCGAAGAAGCTAGGAATTGAAGGGACGACAAGGCGGGATAAGGAGGATTGTCGTACCAGAGGGTGTTGGCAATGAACAGGAACATGTGCAGCTACTTGACGGGAAGAAGCAAGAGAAGTGTCAATTGCGGCAGGTCATGGTGACGCAGGGGCGTGTCGTTCGGATGAAGCCGGTGAAGCAGTACATGGAGAAGCGGCATCACAAGGGTGAGTGCGGACGACACGAGGATGATGTCAGAGGAACGACACAAGTCGGAACCCTTGAGCCACCGGACGTTATAGTAGGGAGGAACAGGGAGGACCGTGCGATGGAGAAGCGTCGCAGGGACCAGCAGATAGGAACCGGGGAACGATTCGGTTCAAGTGTGGGACGATCCCGGGAAACAAAGGGAGGGAGCCACAACGACTTCAAATCCCACGAAGAAATTCCGTAAGGCAGACAAAGCGGCTGCCAAAGATGGCGGCTTGAGACAAAGAGATGACAAGTCTGAACAGCTTCCATTCTTATAGGGAGGATCGCGAATGCGCAATCGGGTGGCTGAGGCGGCCGTCGGTTACTGAAATCTCAAGGCAAGGCAGCATCGTTGAGACAACAATGCAAAAATTGACAGGTATTGCACTTTTGCAGCATAAAGAAACCCAATTTTTCCGGCCAGGTCAAAATTGATTTCTATTGCCTAAAACGAAAATATTCACTACCTGCAAATTTTTACCTTCAGTTCCTGCAATGCTGTTTCCCACTGGAGGATTAAAACTCACTTGAACCGCCCAGCCTCACAACCCATCTGCGTGTGTGCAAGCACAGACCCTCCTGACTGGTGTTACGGCGATACCCAGCCATCTATTTTCCTTTCGACCTGTTATGGTGGTGTCTCAAGAGGGGAAGTAGGAAGGGTACAGGCAGTGTATATTTTCATTTTAGGAAATAGAAACCAATTTTGACCTCCCCAGAAAAATTGGGCTTTCTAGTTGCAGTTTCGAAAATCTTCACTACCTGTAAATGTTTGCATTTACAGAAGACCTCGTCATAGTCGATGAAGGGCACCACCTGACGGGTTCCCAAAGGTTGCGAGCTGGGCTCCCCAGATTTTTATGTGCAAAGGCTATCTGCAATGAACAAGCGATTTCCTAATTGAAGAGCTGAGAAGCTAATAAAATCTGAAATCAGAGTTCTCCGACCAACCACCCTCGAAATGGCGGGGTGGTGGGGGGGGGGGGCACGCCCTCACCTTAAGGTAATTGGGAGCTTCAAGATGGATTGTCTTCGGAGTCGATGAGGACGTAGGAGTCAGCAACAGGATGAATGAGAGGTGGGCCGAGAGAGTCCACTGGGTGTCTGTTGGTTCTGATGAGTTGAAATTCTTGGAGGATGGATTGATTTAAATAAATAAATAAATAAATAAATAACTTGTCGCATAAGCAACTTGAGTGGGAAGGGCCCATTGCGGTCCACTGACTCCCACCCAAACTAAAAATTATTTAAAAGGAAACAATAAAATACAAAGCACGCTGCAGGTCAGGTCAATTCACGTCACAGAATAAGTAAAATACTGAACAGTTAGAAAGTAACTGGAGTCAAATCAACATGTGCTTAATAATAATAAATAAAACACAGTAAGAGGCAATAAAAAAGTAAACCAGAAAAATACATATTAAAAACCTTTTAAAACATTTAAAAACCATATAAACATAGTTAAAAGGCAATAGAGCAGTGAACTGAAATTTAAAAGCGCATCAAAAACCTTTTTAGGTCACATCTGGACAGCCTACTTTTAAAAGTAGGTAAATTGACCACCTCATCAGGAAGGGCCTTCCATGGTACGACAACTCTGTTTGTCCAAAAATACTTGCGAGTATCACAGTTAGCTTTGTTAACCATTAACTTATAGGAACGACCGCGAGTTCTGTCACCGACACGTAATTCAAAGAAAAAGGAGTAATCAAAACCTATTAAATTGTGCAAAAGAGAGAATGTTAGATGCAAGTCTGCACGAAGTCGACGTAACTCCAGCGAATCAAGAGCTAAAAACTCAAGTCGTTCCTCATAAGTTTTGTTTTTTAGACCACTAAGTGATTTGGTAAAATGTCTCTGCACAGATTCAATGATGTCTATATCCCCTAAGAGGTGCGGAGACCAAACAGGACTTGCATATTCGAGAATGGGTCTAACATAGACTTTGAAAGCCCATATCAAAGTTTTGTGATCGCCTGAAGTAAATACTTTCTTAATCATTGCAGCTCTTTGACGTGCCAACTTGACGATATTTCGACAGTGGACACTCGATTTCAGATCGTGTGATAGCCAAATCCCAAGATCCTTTATTATTCTAGGTTCGGGAAGCATTTCCCCCGGTATAAGACCATATTTAAAGCCAGTATTTGTGCGGCCAACATGGAAAACACAGCACTTTTGGGATGCAATCGGTAGTTGCCACATATTGGCCCATTTTACAATCTCGCATCCTGTACTAGCAAGAGAAGCTGAATCGGACGTATCAATAACGGCACTAGATACTTTAAGATCATCTGCAAACTTTTTCAGATCCACAGATGCACTAGTGGAGGTTAGATCGTTTAAAAAAAGAATAAAAAATAAAGGACCTAATACCGAACCCTGAGGCACGCCACTAACAACAACACAGACTTCTGACGCTGTGCCTTCAACAAACACTGACTGGGTACGATTGCACACAAAGTCAGCAAGCCACGTAAGTATTTCGCCCTTGAATCCACAGTGTTTGAGTTTGGCGATTAGCTTGGTGTGCACAAAAGATTCAAATGCCTTCGTAAAATCAATGTAAATTGCGTCAACTGGAATACCATCGTCGATACAGCTCGTCCAATGTTCAAGAGTTGAAAGGAGTTGTAGAGTAGTAGATCTTCCCGGTAAAAATCCCAACTGATCATCAGCCAGTATGTGATTTTCTTCGATAAACGATAGCATCGAATTCCGAACAATCCTCTCCATAACCTTGCATGGTACAGAGGTCAGTGCAATTGGCCGATAATTACTGGGATTTTTTTAGCCTCCCCCTTTTTAAATATTGGGACGACTTTAGCCGTTTTCCAGATTTTGGGTAGTTTCCCAGTAGTAAATGAAAAATTAAAAATCTGAGAGAGGGGTTTACAAATCTGATACCTAATCTCTTTATAAAATGCACCAGAGTAACCTTCTGGGCCAACAGAATGACTGGGCTTAATGGATGACAATACGTTAAGCACGTATTGTGCTGTAAAAATTACATCATTACAAGTCTGGTCAGGGTTTTTTGATAGTAGTGGTAACAAATTCGAAAATTCTTTAGACAAAATATTGGCTTTATCACAGTTGTTTAAGACTAAGTTGCCATTCATCTGTAATGGAGGAATGGTGTGCTTACCGATTGTTTTTTGCTTAACAATCTAAAAAGTGAGGCTAAACTACCTTCAGTAATAATTGCACATTCACGTTTAATCTCAAATTCTCGAGCCAGGGCAGAATATTGTTTTCGGCACTCATTATATTTAACCAGATTTGTTACAGACTTCATCTTCTTGTAAATGGTCCACAGCTTTAACTTTCTAGTTCTTAGCCGTATAATGGATTTTGGAGTAGAAAACGTTTTCTGGTTGGAGCATACACGTTTGTTGTTTGCCTTCACAGCCAGACCCAAACTAGATTCTGACACACAAAAATGTACCAGATTCAGAAAGGCGTTCCACATGATTTCAACGTCTTCAATACCATGTAAAACAAAATTCCAGTTTATGACGTCCAAAATTTGACGCAACTTTAAAAAGTCAATTTTATGGCGAAAATTAGAGACAGAAGGTTCCTTGGGTGTAAGCTGGAAGCTCTGCAGGGAAAAAGCAACCATATTGTGATCACTATTGCTGAAATGATCTATGACCTCAACCTTGTATGCAAGCCTGTCATTTTCAACCAATACAAGGTCAAGGATATTATCTAAACGA
>JAHWFP010099479.1:0-20454 GCA_023313725.1 Lithobius niger | reverse complement strand
TAATTGAAATAATAAAATGTACAATTGATAAAATTCCATCTGTTTAGGTGCTGTTGTGCTTTACCAATCATATATTTAAAACGTAAAGCACAACAGCACCTAAATAGATGGAATTTTCTCCAATTAAAAAATCATCAATTCTAATCCGTGTTCATTTTAACGAGTGAAAATTCAATCATATATCCCCCTTTTTTACGGCACACTTGACGTTTTTTTTGTAATAATTATTAATTAATCTAGAAACTTAATGAGTATTCTCGAGAGAAGTACAGGGAACGCCTCTCCAAAGTGATATCGTTAAAATAAAACAAAATAAACATATACTCCCCAACACTAAGAAATTACTAGATGGCGGAAAAAACATTGTTTTTCCATTTGAAGTTTTAAATAATGACAGCAGTCTCATTTACGTATCATGTGCAAGACCTTAAAGTTAACAATATAAACAATTTTAACCATGATGCTTTTACAGTAATAAATCTTTTACCTTTGTGGCTGCTTTCAACTTTCAAATATTTTTAAAACATTCAGGCTTTAAATCCTTTAAAGTAGCCCCACAAATTAAACCTTTTAACTTGCATCTGTATTTAGTTTTTTTTTTTAAAGGAAACGTCCATAGGCAGCATTTAACACGTGCATATATACATATAAACAAACACTTTCCAATTGCCGTGTCAGTCTGGCTCAGCGGTAGGACCTTGGCCTTTGGTTTCAAAGGTCCTGGGTCGATTTCCCGCTCAGGCAGTCTGACAAGTCCAAAAGGCAACGTAAATAGGTTTGCAGCTGTATTTAGTTGTAAATAGCCCTTTTAACAGCTTGTTACTACCGGTTCAAGCCTCTAAGAGCAAACCTTACCCATCTGTCGATGCGCCCGTAAGCCTCAAATCCATCTTGCTTACACAAGAATTTAAGCATGTGTTATTTAGTTGAAACAAAAGCATAACGAAATAGGCTAACACAACGTCTAAATCATAACGTTTTTGTCCATACCGCCCACGCATTACCCCCTAAAATGCAGAAGTTTCTACGTATTTTTACGGGAGCAGCCAACGTTCTCTTCAGCCCTACCGCACTTCAGCACCAAAGGGCCACAAATACTTGTCGTTAAAAAAAAAAAAAAAACACACAAAATGTTCATAGTACGTAAGTTTAACACTGAGTACTTCTGGATTCTTCGGGAGTCGTTGGACTGGACCAATCACTGGAAGAACCCAAGAAGGCTGAAATACAAGAAGCTAGCCACGAGTGTATTCATGGAAAACTCTATAGAAAAATGACGAAATTTCACTTAATGATACAAGTATACTTGTATCATTAAGTGAAATTTCGCCATTTTTCTATTAAGTTTAAGTTAACTTTACTGATAGTTGGCCCAAAGCTCTTTCAATCGGGCACAAACCGTTGCTCATTGGACTAAACTGAATTACTAGCTTACCATGAAGCATTCAACAGTTAATTACGAAATAGAGGAAACAAACTATTTCTTCAAATAGGGCGGTAGAGGGTAAATAAGGAAGTCCACATAGGACAGAGGTTAGAGAGGATGATGAACAATTGTGTTCTGCTGCGCTTTTATTGATTTCGTAAGGTCACAAGACTGTAAAACACAAAGGAGGTACATACGACGCCACCTAAGTTAAACGTATACAATATGACTTCTCTCTATAGAGAAGAGCTGGAAATGGTGGGAGGCTCACCGCATCCCACATACACTACAACCTTAAAAATATTTTGATAATTTGGCACTAAAATAACGTAAAGTGCTTCAGCTTCCGGGGTTCCTCTCCGGACCAGGCTGGGGAAGCGTACAGTGCTCCCCAGACCTCCAAGCTGGGTTTGCTGGACTTTTTCAAAAGTACTTTTCTGGCTACGTCACTGTAATTTTTCTAAGCTAGTTGGCAAAATCGTAAGATGAGTTGGTAAAATTGGGGTCTCTCTCCTCCCCCAACCTAATAAATACCCTTCATTGCGGCCCTGATCACTGAGAATTGAGGGACAATGTCCATCGATACTTGATGTGACCAACACAGAAGGGAAAGAAAAGCCGTTAAAGACACATACGGTTGGTGAACGGGTTGAACCTACCCATCAACCATTTTCGTGACGTGTGTGCTTTCAGGTGTCGGTTTGTGTGCCGTCTTTGATTTGCAAATTATTCCTCATTAATATCCCTGAATTGTGTTCATGTTGTAAGAATAATTTTGACGTTTGAGAGTGAACATCGCTGAAACTCCTTGTCCAATTTTACAGTTTTGCGAACTTAAGTCCACAAAAAGGGAAAAATACGTATGGAAAATTTGGTATGAATTGGACGACGGGTTTGAAAGTTATTGTGGATACAGCCAGACGGACAAACACCAGGACAGGATGAGTATTGCCGAGCATTGCGTTTTCTCTGCTTCGTATCGCATGTCACTAAAATGAGAGGAAAAAAAAAGAAGAAAACGACATTTATATTCACAGTGAGCCTTGCTGATTCTCTCAGAAGCCTTGTACCAGTCTAAAAAATACAAATTAAAAAAAAAACAGCTTTGCGTCGATGTGCGTGCTTTTAGCTTACAAGTTTTATGTGTCGAGTCTTTTAGTTGTGCGTGTTTATTTCTACGTTCCATAACTATTTAATGTTTGATTGATTTCGCACATGTGAAAGTCAAAATCTCTGGATCTGCTTACCTATAGTTATGTTTGGTTACGTCCTTTATTCCTTAAATAAGGCATATACTGTATGTGGATGAGTGGGATAATGCGTTCAAAATTTATTAAACAGGACGAAAAAACCAAATGGACTTGATAAGTGTTAAATAAATGCAGTTGCTAACCTATTTACGTTGCCTTTTGGCCTTAAATGCCAGGCTGCCTGAGCAGGGAATTGAACCCACAACCTTTGAAACCAAAGGCCGCTGTCCAACCATCATGTCAGCATGGCGTAGCGGGAGAACCTCGGCCGTTGGTTTCAAAGGCCGTGGGTTCAATTTCCCACTCAGGCAGTCTTACATTTAAATCCAAAAGGCAACGTAAATAGGTTTGCATCCGTATTTATTCAAAATTTATAGTAGACACTGACAGGTAAGAAAGACACCAGCAGTAGCTCCTTTCCTCTGTTCGCACAGCACGTCTTATAGGGCAGTGACAATAACGTCATATTATTGTACTATATAACTATGCTGGAGCCAGTTATCAGACTAGCTGCAAGGTGCACTGGATAAACATGGAGGGGAAATAGTAGGGCGTCTTACTGAACACAATGCTTTTTAGAAAGGCTTTCTTTGGCCTAAAACGCACGTTTTTTTTTTCCGATTTGTTGGGAGTTCCTGAAATATTTAGCAGGTGGAATCTTTTCTTTTCCAATTGCAACCTCGCAGCATAAGGGATTGGAGAAAGCAACGTTTTTTTTAGGCGATCCGCTCTCAAAGCACTGACTTGAATAGTAGTGCAGTTGTTTTCCACTCTATTTTAGTCTAGTGCCCCTTGTAGCTAGCTATCTCTCCAGACGTGACGTGACGCGCGTGTTGTTAATTGTCGTTCTAAGTGTCCAAGTGTGTAATGTCGGAATAATTAGCCTGAATAATGATTTATGTTTGATCAATTTTGATATTTCAGTCGAAGTCTCCGAAACTTTTAGCTCAATTTTTTAAATTTACAAACTAAAATCCGCAAAATGTGGTAAATTTGAAATGAATCGAACATTGAGTTCAAAAGTATCGAGGATACAGACAGACAGACATGCTGTCAGACAGACGGATATTTTGAAACTTCTTTTGCTCTGTTTCACACGGAGCATCACTTAAAATCCAAAATTCGTCCACTACCCTTATCAACTTTCCTCATGCCTGAATTTTTTTCTGAAGGCTTTATTTCAGAAAGACGGACAATATTTTAAAACTTACGTGGCCTACATTTTCTTTATTACATTATTCTGGTGCCCCCGTATTTAAGAGGGATGCTTTGCTGGCCTGTGTCAGGTGCCGGCTTTAGATCTTGTGGGGCCCCGTGGACATTTCAGGTGTGGTGGCCTCTCTAGTGGTGCATCGGAGAAATATTTTCGGAGGAGTGAACCAGCTCGGATGTCTGGAAATGGAAGCACTTTACGATACACCATACGATACACCACTGCCGTATCCAGCTTATAGAGAGTACTTTTTCACGTGTTCTTGATGAATTTCTTAAGCATTATGACACGCTTCTAAAAACTCTTGATTAAAAGTGTGATCATGCTGATAAAATTACTTTTTAATTATTATGTAACCAATAAATTTAATTATTATGTAACCTGTAAATTTAATCATTATGTAACCAGGTTTATTGAGCCAGGTTTATGTAACCATTACCATGAGCAAGCCTGGCTGCCAAGGAAAGGGGAAAAGCCAGCACTGACGGCGGACGAACACCGAGGAATTTGGATCCGTTTGGTCAAAGGTCTCTTTGTTACGGAATTAGCTTCCGATGCGTGTGATGGTCAGTCCTTTTATTGCTCGGGAAATACAGATGCGGATGTTAGCTAACGACAAATGAAAAGCAGTTCATAAGGTATACGGAGCGAACAACATGGCGAAATTTAAGGGTGAAGTTTTGGCATTAAGTTTGTGCCTTCTAGTTAACAAAACTACTCAGACGGACGAAGAACTGGTAAAGGAAAGAGAAAATTCACACAAATGCGCTACAGCGAGGAAAATGGAAGTGCTTCCTGGAAGAGGATGGGACAACCTGCGGAACAAGGACATGGGACAAGTGTTAAAAGTAAGTTACGACAAGTGCAAGACAACCGAAGACGGAATGTATCTTCTCCCAGATCACGTCTCTGCCATTGCCATCAAAGAAAGCAACCTGGATTTAACTTCGGAGTTTATCGAACACTACACCAACTACACAAGCATAACGGCTAAAGGGTTCAAAGCTGAAGCCTCCGGATCCTTCTATGATGGCCTTGTCTCGGTATCTGGTTCCTTCGGTACTGATTATCAAAAGGCAAAGCAACACCAAGTAGATGACCAGTCAATGACCACACGCATTCAAGTAAGGAATACCGTTTACTTGTTGCTAGCACAGCCATCAGCTCAAGTTGATCCTAGCTTAGAAGCTCTGATCATGGAAGCTGCTCACGAAGTCGAAACCAACAACAACGAGAAAGCCCAACTCATCATGGAGTTAATTGTTAGAGATTACGGAACCCATTACTTGTCGCATGTTGACGCCGGCGCCATTTTAGCTGAAGAAGACTTTATCACTTCGAAATTTGTGAAGGATAACAACCACCAGAAGAACAATGTAACAGCAGCTGCTGGTGTCAATTTCCTTTCAAAGTTCGGTTTCGGGGGAAGCTATATGCAAAGCGTCGACAACGAGTTAGGCAAAACATACAAAGAAAGCACTACATCCACTCATGTACGAGCTTACGGAGGATCCTTACTCGAGCCAAATTTGACTGTTCACCAATGGAGTGCTCAAATTGCCAACAATTTGGTAGCAACTGACCGAGGCAGTGAACCACTTTCATTTATCTTTACCCCACAGAAATTTCCGAACATAACTTTGAAAACATTAGGAAAACTTCGTATTCTACAAGATGGTGCCATCAAAGATTATTACTCGTTCAACACACATGTTGGCTGCATGAGTTTGGAATCTCCTAATTTTGAATACCAAGCAAATTTTGATGACAATTCTTGCAAAAGCCCATACAACAACTACACATTTGCAGGCGTGTACCAAACATGCACTCTTCTAGAAAACGATGCTGGGGATATCTGCGGATCCATCACCCAAACCAATCCACTAACTGGACTAACGAGTTGTCCCTTTGGTTACGATGCAATCTCCTTACATACAGGAATAACGAAGAGTGGGTATCAGAAAAAAGAATGCTTTGAAGTTTGCACTTTGATTTGGCTTTGCGTAAAAACGTGCCACATGGTATACCACCAAAGTACCGCCAAATACAACAGTTTTTGGTGTGGCGCTTCAGTAAGTATTCGTGACAACACTGGCTTCATGTTTGGTGGTCTCTATACAACGGTTTCCGCAAATCCTGTCACAAAATCTCAAAGTTGTCCCTCAACGTATGTTCCTCTCAAAATAGGAATAGATTTAAAGGTTTGTGTCAGCAACGACTACGAACTCGGCTTTCGATACTCCATTCCCTTTGGAGGTTTCTTCAGTTGCAGCCAAGGAAACGTGCTTGCACGTAATGAAAAAGCCAGCAGCAAAGCATTCAGACAACCCAACGACCCATATCCTCACAACTGTCCTGGGGGATACAGTCAACACATGGCTGCCATTGATGACAACTGTGAAATCAATTACTGTGTGAAGGCCAATGCTTTTGGAAGCCACGGCCAAATGCCGGTTGTGAGACCTCCCTTTCACGACCCAGCTTTAATGTACGTGAAAACAACATTGCTGTTAACACTATCTCCAGCCCATCCTGATCCAGGACCGTCTTTGGGTGCAGGATCGATTGCTGGCATTGTTGTTAGCTGCGTTGTTGTTCTAAGCGTCGTTGTTTTGGGAGCCGTTTTGTTGCACAGACGACGAGCGAAGAATGCAGGAGTCGAAGACGCTGACGAACGTGCACCTTTAATAAGTGAAGGATCGCAGTACGAAACAATAAACAACACAGCAGGCGAAGAAGACGACGACCGTGCGCCTTTAATATGTGAAGGATCGCATTATGGAACAATAAACGATACAGCAGTCTCAGTATCACCTGAAGTGTAATTTACCATACTGCACATCCGACATAAAACGTGAAGTTAGTCACCGAATCGTTTGATTCATTCGTGTGTTTAAGTACAGCAAGAGTTATTTTAGGTAATGAAATCAAGGGATGGTGATGTGTCAGTGACGCGTGCAATCTCATTTCCATTTTCCTCGTCATTAAAAAGAGAGAGTACTCAACTTTTTTTTGTCGGACGCGATTTCAGAAGCGACTGTGAAAATTGTTTCGTCAGGATGAATTCTTTATCATATTGTCACGAATTATAAGACTGCAAGCATTTTTCAAACGATGTCTGATTTAGCTGATCGTTGTTAGCGTTGTTGGCGTTGTTAGCATGGCAACGACATCTTTGCCATCCGCGAGTATAAGGGTGCATTTATGCAACGACTCGCATTTTCATTCTCGCAACTAGAATTTAATCGTGATGGCAAAGGTGTCGTTGCCATGGTAACAATGCTACCTGGATTAGTAAATCTGACATCGTTTGAGTAAATACTTGCAGTCTTATAATCCGTGTCAATAATATAAAGAATTCTTCCTGACGAAACAATTTCCCAGTTGCTTCTGAAATCACATTACTGAACGTTTTCGTTGCGAGCCAGCAGAGCGAAAACCGCCGCCATGTTGGAATTTCAGATGATTTTTAGCTTCTAGCTGCGAGAAGGCGAAGACGAGTCGTTGCTAAACGATCCCTAAATTCTAGCTACGAGAATGCAAAAGCGAGTCGTTACGTAAACGCGTCCCTAGAGAAGGGTAATGATGTAAGTGTGTATTGTTAAAAAAAAATTTCACCACCAAATTTATTCACAAATTATACTGGATTATTTAGGTGGAGGGGGTTGAAGGATGCTGTGAAAAATGCCAGAAATGATTTTATTTCCTGGGAGAGAGGGAGGGAATTCCAAATCCACCCAAAACCAAAACTGGTAGAAAAACCCGTCAAGTTTCCAAAAACGGTCGGCCTTTGAAGGTAGTGATATCATTCCACTAGGGAAAGGCCGCCAAGGTTAATCCTATTAGCCAAGTTACTCGTACATACTAATAGTTCAAAAGTTAAATGACAACTAGAAGATTTCTACTAGCGGTAGCAATCTTCAAGTTTTCATTTAACGTCCAAAGTATTATTCGGTGCGATTAACTTGCCTAATAGGATTAACTTGGTGGCCTTTCCCTGGTGGAATGATATCACTACCTTCAAAGGCCGACCGTTTTTGGAAACTCGGCGGGTTTTTCTACCACCAAACTTATTCACAACTTATACTGGATGTATTATTTAGGTGGAGGGGGTTGAGGGATGCCGTGAGAACTGCCAGAAATGATTTTTATTTCCTGGAGGGAATTCCAATTTATCACGATTGTGTACGTATCCTACGTTTTTTTTAAGTGTTTGACTTTTTTTCGTGTTAAATTGCCAATAAAAAACAGGATTACGAGAGTGTTTTTGCTCGTGTTATGATATTTAATTAAACAAATTCCCGTTGCTGCGATCAGGAAATGCAGCGAAAGCCAGTGTGTGGCCATCTAGAAAAAAAAACCACTTTGTCTTTCACTGACTGCCTTCTTATAACTGCAATTTCAATTTTAGTGACGCGCGCTGCAAACGCATTCTGCGCTGGTGTTGGTCTGTCTTTCGGTCTGCCACCATCTGTGTCGCCGAAAATTGAACAATTGAAAATTGAAAAAATCGTGGAATTGCAGTTAAGAAGGCAATCAGTGAAAGACACAGCGGATTTTTTTCCTTGATGGTCACACACTGGCTTTCGCTGCATTTCCTGAATGCTGCAACGAGAATTTGAAATTATTTGAAATTATGCACGTGCATTCTATGCTTTATTTGGAGATTTTAAGTTTGAAAGGCTATAAAACAGCAGGCAAGGGCTTTGGGATTGCGAATGTTGCATCTAAGATGAAATTTAATCTGGCACCATTTGCGCGATACTATTTTGACTTATTACTTTCAGGGATATTGATCAGGAAAATAAAATGTACAACTAAATAAAGTATACGATACGTAAAACGAAATCTAAAAGCATATGTGTCACTTCTTTCATTTTACGGTTGAAGACCACAAAATTAATAAACACCCGACCGAACCATGAACCTTTACGTCTATTGCTGACTAGCTTTTACAGCCCGTCTAAAGACGGGTGAATTTACTTTATAATGACACTAAAATGACGTGACTCACTTTTTGGTGGGTTTTGACTTACAATTCTCCCCCCCCCTCCCCGACCACTCCGCATTCTACTAAAAAAAACTTACTTACTGTGTGCGCGGTGTATCTTGAGTCCCGCAACAATCTTGTGAGCGGCTACGTCTTCCTGGATGGGGTGTGGCTTTAATTGATGGCCGCCATTGTTTTGTAACCATCTTGGATATCAACAAGGTACTCTGCTACTGAAAACGTACAATCGATTATCTGTGTTCGTTCTGCGGAGAACTCAAGATCGGCCGCGGACAGTATAGCTCCTTTTTTGTTTCTGGTCTTCACTAGCTGCAACAAAGACTTTTGCATAAAACGTTGCTTATCCATTTATGTCTCCCTCCTTCGCCTCCCCAACCCCCACACCCAACCTTCCAGGTCTGCTTCTTCACTCCTCCCCTACACTCCCAAATTGTCACACTCGCGAATTACCTCTCCCTTTTCCCAGAATCCACTGTTTTCTTTCTTTTGGGTTTGAAAACGTAACGTAATTTAGTTTGCAAACATTCCCCCCTCCCCACATTCTAAAAACATTCTAAAATCGCTTGGATCCTTTTTTTTTTTGGGGGGGGGGGGGGTTGGTCTACAGTAACTAAGAAAAGCCTACTACAACGTTATCTAACTGTCTCCCAGCCATTGTTTCCACCTCCCACTCCTTCCCCAACTCCTTCCCCAACCAAGAAGCAAACACCAGTTCACTCTTCCTGCTGCATCGTTCATTTTCAAACGTTTCTTTTGCTCCTTTTACTGCAACGTACCTTTCTTTGCTGCCATGTAATTCTCCTGCTCCAATTACGTGTCCATCCTTCTCACCTCTCCCCTAACCTCCACTAAACGAAGCATACATAATTTTCACCATTATTCCCTCTCACTTCTCCCGTATCTACAACGCACTTTCGCGTCCATCGCCCTCACCCCCGATGTGATTCACTTCTCGCACGGCATCCTGGGAGCGTTAGGCTGCCCGCCAGTCAACGAACTTAGGCTGGGCCCCTATGCAACATTTTCTTTGGCCCTCCCCCCCCCTCTCCAAAGAAATTTTTTTCAACAAACATATAATGTGTGCCAGTATAGCACATTCAAGAAGTTTTTTTTTTGGGGGGGGGGGGTGGAGTGAAAAATAAGGAGATCAAAATGGGGAAGGGAGGGGGTGCGCCACTGATGTAGGGCTACCATTCTTAGGACCAATTTTTTTTTATTTGGTCGGAGTACAAATTTCATGCACAAATTGCATGCAACGTTTCAACTCTGAGCCCACCCTACAAATTTTCAAGTTTTGCAAACTGAAGCAAACAACAACTATTGTGTGCGCGGTGTATCTTGAGTCCTGGAAGTAATTTGTGAGCGGCTACGTCTTCCTGGCTTTAATCGATGGCCGCTATTGTTTTTGTTACCATCTTGGATATTAACAAGGTACTCTGCTACTGAAAACGTACAATCGATTATCTGTGTTCGTTCTGCGGAGAACTCAAGATGGCCGCGGACACTATAGCAGTTAACTTTAAAAGCATCATGAAGGCTATTGACTGAAGGTCATCTCATCCTTCACCAACGAGCTTTATACGATGTAAATAATTCTGTGATTTAAATAAATACGGCTGCAAACCTATTTACGCTGCCTTTGGACTTGTATGTCAGACGACCTGAGCAGGGAATCGAACCCACGACCTTCGAAATCAAAGGACGAAATCCTACCGCTGAGCCATACTGACAGGCTTTCCGTCCTGTTGAACAATTCTGTGACACTGTCATTTTATCTGCTATAGCATACGCAGTACTTAGCAAACTAAGGATGTGATGGGACGAATATATTTTACCTGCGGGGAAAGATGCAACTTTAATTGAACCGCAGTCCAACTCACTGCGCAGTCAGCATGTTTACAACGGCTGTACTGCAGGCTAGAAGACCCCCCCCCCGGAACGGTCTGGGCACCTACGCAATGCGTACCTTGCCTACCTGTACGCTACGTCACTAGTTGCCTGCAATAGTTAAGTTAGAATGTATTAATAGCTTAAAAGTTTATTAACCCTCGTTTGGCACATACTAAACAAAATTCACTGTAGTACAGATGTTTAACGAGGGAGTTGGGTTATGCAGTGAAGTTTCACCACAATATTAATTGTTCAGAAAAACAACGTGTATTGACTTGATTGCCTAGTAAGTTTTTTGTGGTTCTGTAAAGTCTTCTAATACGAAATTATTTATTAAATTAACTTTGGAATTAGTTGTTGGAAATCAGTTTTTAGCAAAGCTGCGGACCGAATTCGTTTTGAAATAGTTTTCTTCAATTTGCCCAAGATTAACACTCTTTCGTCAAAGGAGGGCTGTAATATTTCTCCTCCATAACTGCTGATTTTGATTAAAAAAAAAAAAAACTCCTCCTCCCCCAACTTTTGCTCAAAGCCGCATTTCGCCATTGTTTCAGAAGGATGTTAACTCATTACCTCCGAGTTTACACCAAATTTCACCCAACATTAGCCGGTATTTTTGAGTTTTTTAGCGTACAAAATTGCGTTAGTGAGGAGTGCTACCTCATCAGTACTACAATTTTTAGTGTTATAAAATTGAAAGTATTGGCCAGTGTTGGTGAATTTTTTTTTGTAAACTTGGAGGTAACAGGCGAAAAATACTCACTGTGGAATTCTAGTGTTGAAGACTTTCGTATCGCAACGTTGAACATCTGTAACACACACGACGAATGATTGTGATTCGCTGTATACAGTATAGCATTTTGCGCAATTTAACACAGATTTGGCTTTTGGGTTCAATTTTCAGCCACAAGAGTACGACATGGACCAAGTTTAAGTAGTAGCTATGCAGAATAAAAGCACGGTAACATATTATAAGAATGGTAAACCAAGCTGTGCTACAGAAAAAAGACGAACGACGTTTCGAAAATTATCAATTTTCGTCTTACTCTTCAAGTTTACAAATTTACAAATTTAAAACATGGCAAATGCCGCTAAGTCAACCTATGTTTCAATGAAAGCACAACTGCAGCAATTTTAAAAGTCAAAAACCACCAATTACTCCTCTCAGAAGAGGCAGCAATGGTGTAAGAAAAGCATAACCCGACCTTCTCCTTATAGTATATATGCGTATGCTCCTTGGGTTATGCTTTTTAGCCACCGTTACTGCCTCTTCTGAGAGGAGTAATTGGTGGTTTTCGACTTTTTAAATTACTGCAGTTGTGCTTTTAAACGTAGGATGACTTAGTGGCCTCTGTCATGTTTTGAATTTGTAAATTTGTAAACCCTGAAGACGAAAATTGATTTTCGCAACGTCGTTCACCGTTTTTACCCGTTTTCACGGCTACTACAACTACTTGCAACAATGATGAAATCAACTGTGAGCTGACGTACGCTGCATCTAGCCAAGTAGTTCTTATCACCCGGGGGTCTAGTATAGTGTTACAGCCTAACAGAGCCCCATGCTTTTTGGGTATCACATTTAAATCCGTGGGAAGGGTGGAGCGTGCATCTAGGGTCTATTGGTCGGTCCACGTGCACCTAGGATCAACATTTTCCCTCCCTTGAACGTTAGATACCCGCCCGATATCCCTGCCGCATCTACGCGTCGCCCGCCCGGGATAATAATTGTTACCAGTTGAAAAGACTCCCCCTGTTTGCGTGCATGCATAGGTAAAAGTGATAGGCAGGAGATACACTTTTTTTTTATTAAAAATCGTTTAGAGGTACATGCATAGTACAGTTGTGAAATAACAGCAAAAAAAAGCCTGAGACAGTCAGATCTTCGAGCCAGGGATCTTCTTCAAGGTGGCCTGAAAGCTGTAAAAAGGTAAGAAATTGGAATTACCGAAAAATACTGGAATATAAAAACATAGTCAGAAGTCACATGTGTTGAAGGTTACCTTAAGTATGAGGATGCCCACGTTGTCCTTCAAGTTGGATTGAGTGTAAGTATGGTTTCCTCTTCAAGGCAGCTCCTTCAAGTCGGTCTGGAAGCTGTAAAAAGGTAAGAAACCAGAATTACCGAAAAATACTAGAATATAAAGCATAGTCAGAAGCCACACGTATTGAGGGTTACCTTAAGCATGAGGATTGAGCATGGAACCTTTTATATTTCTGCCTGTAAAAAAAAAAATAGGTGTTTGAAAGCGAAACAATAACGGTGTACGTATAATACCACCTGATGGCCTTCATCTAGTCGGGGGTAGTTGTGTGTAGGGTATGGTGGGACTGAAACAAAAAAAAAACCACGAGATTAGACACGGTAGAAATACAAAATGAAGCGAAGTCAGGCGGAGACTGAGGGAGCCTAAAAAGCTCACCTTCGCAAATCATATAGGCTATAACGAAGCGATATAAGCCGAAGTAGTGCCTTCAATTCGATAAGCGGAACGTAGTGCAGACTGAGAATTTAAGAACGTGGACAAGGCTGAGGGAGCGGAGTGATAACAGCTAGGTAGTTAAAAACCCAAAAATCCACCGGCAGTTTCCTGAAGGGGAAACTGACGGCTAGTAACGAATCCCCGGGAGCGTCCAGCGAAGGGGATAAGCCTCTATACCCGTAAAAAAATCAGAAGCTAGGTATTATAAAAAGCAAAAGTCCCACCTGTAGTTTATAAGATGTAATACAAACAAGAAGTGAGACATGTAAAGAAGTGATATCGCAAAAGGCCATATTGCGCGCATACGGTCTAGCTATCATGTGGAAGGAGGCGTCATTGCAGCGAGTCATAATACACGTTGTTTGTAGGGTTTGTGTAATACGGCTCCCTTCGATGGCGCTCTTCCAGACAACACCCGGGCGATACCACCAGGAGGCCCGTAATCCGCTGCGATACGTAAGGGAATGTGTTGGCAAAAAAAAACAAAAAATTAAATGTGACGAAGTTAAAAAAAACTAAAATTAAAAAAGGTATCCGTTGACGTATCGTGTTCATCACCCGAATTTGGAATTCTCAAACGCTAGTCGTCCGAGTGGCCCAACGGTGTTTCGTTGGTTCTAATTGCATGATGCCGCGTAGTCGAAACCAACGTTAAGTTCGTCGCCTAGGTTTCCAGTAGAAAACTAGGTGTTTATCGTAGACGTTAATAAAAGATATGGCCGAAAAAAAGAACAAGTATGGACAATAAACAAAATAAGTAAAGTCGGACACGAAGCTACGCAAACACAGATTTCCCCCCTTGCGAGGGAAAAATTTATTAAGTAAAAACCTACATTTTTAAGAAGATTTAAGATCTCTTTTAGCAAAACATTTATATAATAAAAAAAAAACCCACACCATGTACAATGAAGGAGATTTAAGATCTCTTTACATTTATATAATAAAAAAAACCCACCACCATGTACAATGAAGGAGATTTAAGATCTCTTTAGCAAAACATTTATATAATAAAAAAAATCCCACACTACGTACATTGAAGGAAGTTTAAGACCTCCTCATCAAAATAGGTATATAATACAAAAAAAATTCACAACATGATTGAAGAGGGTTTAGGACCCTGTAGTGAAACATTTATATAATAAAAAAAATTAAAAAAGGTTTAAGACCCGTACATTATTTAAGAGGGTTTAAGACCCCTAGGAAAAAAAAACACCAACAGCAACGTCAGTCTCATTTCCCCCCCCCACAGTCGATCATAACAACGGCTTACAGCATTGAAAGCAGTCTTTATTTTCGGAAGGTGTAACGAATTTAAAGTGTCTTTTGACGAAGCGAACGACACGGCGGTCGTTAAAATCCTTCGTCATAGGATGGAAATGTTGTTGGATACGAGTCATGGGGAGAC
Organism: Lithobius niger; assembly: GCA_023313725.1. Lineage (NCBI taxonomy): Eukaryota > Metazoa > Arthropoda > Chilopoda > Lithobiomorpha > Lithobiidae > Lithobius > Lithobius niger. Next base: position 5,779 of record JAHWFP010099479.1, on the reverse strand, counting down.
CATTGGCTTTATGATATAGAAAATAAAGGCAGTATTGGCCGCATACCGTACTACAAGGTCCTTGGTAGGTGTGTAGATTATAATTCTTAAAGGTAGAATTCCTACCGAGGAAACGCAGGATGTGTACGTTAGTAGGCTTCAGACCATAGCTGTCAAAATAGTCAACGGACGCTTTGAGGTGGTCGAAATAGATGGCGATCCAGTGACTACCTGGTTTGGAAGAGGGGTCCAAATTAACGATGTACGCCGAATGGGTGGCTGTTCTAGGTAGCTGATCGGAAGCGTACACGTCACCGAATAAAGGCCCTAGCTTCTTGTGACTGCTAGCTGCGGCGCGCAATTGATCCGTTTGCATTGTTTTTTAGTGTTCATATAGAATGTTTCTAGATTGATCGATTTCGAGTACGGATTGATGCACCATGTAAAGTACTAAATTTATAGTTTCCGTAAGGGCTTCTTTGAAACTAATGTCGATACGAAGAGATCCTTGACGAATGAGGTTGTAATGGCACTCTCCTTGGCTTTTATCGGAAGTCAAGTCAAAGGCGTACAGCGCATTGCCTTCCGGGTAATCACCATACGCGATGGGTGGAGGCGAGCCCGAAACCAGTTTGTTGGTATCTTGAAAAAGTGAGTAATAATTTCGCACGTATAAAGAATTGTCATAGTCTGGTTTATAGGGAATAGAAGGAATAGTTTTTCCATCGGCCTGCAAAGCGAGATAATTAACGTTGTAGTTGGCAAAGTTGTAAGGATTTTTAGTATAGCTACCGTTGTATGCACTATTCGAAACCAGGCCGAGAAGACAAAACGAAGGCATGTTTCCCAGGACGGCATTATCGAGATTGCCTTGTAGACTACCTTGAGGTATAGTAAAAGTTTTAATTTCAACACGGCGGACTGGGTACTTTGCGGAACCGTCTTTTAAGGCCTGGGTGAACCCCACCAACACTGCCGGCGATGGTGTGACTCGGCGGACGAACAAGGCTGCCTTAGTGATGTTCACGCGGTAGCTCGGGTTGGTCTCGGCGCTCATTAAACAGAATGCATCTTTACTACGAGTTAATTTGAGACGGAGATCGACATTGTTTAACAAAAGTCTGTCTTGCTGAAATAGATCGCAGTGAGGGCGACCGTACAGGTCTATAACTTTACTAGTCTTGACACGTTTGGTGCGTGCTTTAAGACCAACGTTACTTCCACCAGGATTACCACTATCGAAACTACCGGCAGTATCGGCTTCCCACAGTTGACTGGAGAGGTGACCGGCTTTAGCATCGGTGCCATGAGTCAATAAAGTCTCTAAATAAGAACGAAATGCGTACCCATTGTCGCTATTAGACACTTGTTTTCCATTTAATGTACAATCGCATTGCGAAAAAAGGGAATGCAAAAGTAGATTTACAGGACCAATCTTCTCGGTGTCTGTTATAGTCGTCGCTACACCTTTAACTATTTTGCACTGGATGTGTAAAAACGACTGACTCAAGTCCAAGAGACAGTCGGCAGCTCCAGGAACCACGAATTCGATAGGAGCACCGTCACTTAATGTGGCTAAAGGATGATACTCGACTAGAGTGTCATCATTTACGGTCACCTGCACGGGAGGTGTCGTAAAGAGCTCAAGTTCTTCCTTGGTGCAGGGGACTGAATCTCTGTCTGGTTTCAATGACATGATGATGTGGAATGAAAGACGGCGTAGTACAGTATGCGGTTATATACTTTCTGTTGCTCATTTAACCGAAAAAGTCCGCCTTTCTTCTAGGCTTGCTTCTTCGTTTTTTGGAAGCCTGTAGGCGTCTTAGTTTTCTCTTCCCACCTCCTGATTGACAACGCTTCTTCTTCCTCTTGCGACCGGTTCCCACTTGCCCACCTGTAGCAGTGGCCACGGCATCATGTTTAGCCGCCCTCCATCTCGTCCGAGCAGCTTCCTTAACAGATTGTCCAGACTCTACGTCATCCAGCATCCTTCCCCCAGATCTTAGCGCATAACGTCCTATCCCCATTAAACCTCTTTTAAGAAAAGGGACGGCCGACCGAAAGATACCGCTCAAGAAATCCCCGAACCCGCCCCCCCCTCTCTGTATTCTTCCCCCCGCAAAATAAGGGGCTCCCCCTCTCTGGACAGGGCAATAGTGTTGCACGCATACGCGAGGATCTAATCCGGAGTAAGGGGCTCGCATGGTTTTTTTTTTTTAAGGACGTCGCTTAAAGTGTAGTGTCAGGCTAACTTCTCCCGAGTTAAATGGAATGGCCACCCCCATGTCTGACATTATATAGACTCTAAGGGTCTCGAAATTAAGACGAGCGACTGGTTTGTAGTAAGGTTTAGTAAATATTACATTCGTCATATCGCCTTCTCCGATTCTTACAACTCTTAATAAAGGCGCCAGAACGTCACCAACTAGGGTCTCCGCCACTATGTCGCTGTAAATATAAAAAGAATCGAACCCCCCGATCAAGTTAAGTTTTATAGTTGATGCAACTGCTCTATGAAAAAAATGATCGGCTCTAAAGCCTATTCTACTCGCCAAAACCTTGTTAATGCTCATACTCAGTACTTCCAGAGGAGTAGTCTCTTTATCAGCCGATAAAAGGATGGAGGGGAAACGTATAGACATTACATCTCCGACTTCCCCGTATTCGAACTTAGGATATTTAACAGCGCGCACTCTTTCTCTCATGGCCTTGTTCAAAGCATTCGCCAATTCGTGTCCCGTTTTATAGTAACCAGGAGTTAAAGGAACGTTGATGGTAGATACAAAAGTGACGTAGGACACGAACCAACTCCCGTCATTAAATTGCTGCAGAATACTTTCAGTCGTGGCCCTAGTATGAGCTTTTACATCATCGTAATAACTCTCTCTCAACAACCTATCCGACCTATCCCAGCCTAAAAACCTAGCGAGACTATAAGACAAACACAACTTAGCATCTGGAGGTAGTTTATGGTCAATTTCAACGCGTTTACCTACTTGATTGTAACTGAAAGTAATGGAAGGCATTCCCAACTGATTTTCGATAGTCGTATTTAAAAAAGTCAAAACCTTATCCATTTGGTAAGTGAAAAACACAAAATCTTTATTGAAAACTAGATCCAATTCCGGTTCCACGGTCAATGTGGTTTCCCCCCCCACCACTTTATGTTGATTAAGAATCGCGAGTTTAGCAGATTCCGGTATATCGAATTCTTGGTAATTATATCTAGGGAATTTAACGTAAGTACGGGTTCCACATTTCAGAGTCATTCCACTATCTGATGCCACGTTAGCCCAGTTCCTCGAGTATTGAAATTCGGCCAGTCCGACCTCCCAGCCACTACCAGAAAGACTTATTCTTTGAGCTAATTTCGTAGTGTAATCGTTGAGTGAATTTGTAGGAAAAAGATCCAGGCTAGCATTGGCTGGTAAAGTCATGTAGAAACTATCGCCCTCCATTTTGTTTTTATAGTTTTTTCAAGTCTTTAGCCGGGATCCAACGGTTATGGGTTTTATCGTAACCTTCGAAAGATACTAGATACTTTTTGTTGCGTCCGACACCTTTGCTTCTCAGCACCTTGTCTACGCGATGGTAGTCCTCCCCGTCCTTTTTAAGCACTTTACCTACTTCGAATAAATAAAAGCGACCTTTAATTTCTTCCCCGTTATAATCTTTAAGCCTGACAGTAACTTGACCTAAATTGCCGCGAGGAACCAAAACTTTAGTTACGAAAAATATTTCCCTCGACCACAAGCCCCTGTAAGCTTTATCAAATTTCCCTTTTGATATAGCGATGCGAACTTTATCACCTATTTTTAAAGGAATTTTAATATTTTTACGTTTAGTCAAAGCATGGCCTAGCTGCTTTAAATCGTCACCGAACAATTTACGCCACAACCGCGTATGATTTTGAAAATTGACGTTATCAGGTGGCATGCCAGTGGCCGAATGGCGAGTTTTGTTGTAAGAATCTACAATTTTTTGAATGACCGGCACGTATTCGTAAGTACCTTTAGATAAAAAAAACCGATGTAATCTAGATTTTAATTCTCTTTGCCACCTTTCAACGTTACTATTTTTTATATCTTCATTTTCGGTAGTAAAAAAATGAACGTCTTTTGCTTTAAAATAATCCTGAACCTCTTTCGCTAAAAATTCACTCCCTTTGTCGCTGCTAGCGTTCATTACTTTATAGCCTATACGTTTAAATATTTTCTTAAACGCCTCGACCATTTCTCGGCCTGTTTTAGTACGCAATACTTCAACCCAGGCTTTACGGCTCAAGCCGTCCAAACAAGTTAAAATGTACCTGTATGGTTTGTTATGCTGTCTTAAAGATATCATGTCACTTAAGTCACATTGTAGGAAACTCCCCAACCCACCCACTATAGTTTTATTTCTTTTAAATTTATACCTGGTCGGTTTGGTTATGGTGTATGCATCCTGACGTAAAAGCCAGTCTTTAATAGCGGCTAAAGTATATTTTTTACCGTCCCGCTTAGCCCGAGAATGTAATTTGGTCGCCGAGGCGAAACTAGTGGCTTCCCCTAAGCTGTCGTGATACAATTTAGTTAAATAAGCGTCCATTTTTTTTTTTACTGGAAAATATCCCAGTCAGGATCGCTTTGTTTCTTACGTCTACTAGTTCGTTGCTTAGCGGCGCGTGGTAGGCTAGTTCGCTCTCTATCAACGATATATTCCTTAGTCCTTTTTTCTTCCTTTTTGGGAGGGCTGCCTGCTAAGGACAATGTGGGCGGACCGGGGGAATTTGGCGGAAGAAGCGAATGTTTTTTAGTGGGAGCTGGTGTAGTAGGAACAACCGCTGCCGACAATCTAAACTGATCGATAAATTGATCTCTTTCCCTCTCGAGCTGCCCGATATATTTTGCTTTAAAATCCAAAGGTAAGTGTTCGGTTTTTAAAAGGGCATCTATACGAGCTTGAATTTCGGTTAATTTAGCGTATAACCCTCCTTCCGGCAAGTAAAGGAATCCGTGCGGCTGAGTGGCGGCAGCGGCGGGCGCTGTTGTTGGTGTTGTTGGGGTATAATTTTTATACGCGTCCTCAGGGACTAAATACATTCTATTAAGTAACGAACTCATTGTTTACCCAGGCCTAATAAACCCCCGAGAGCCGATAAGGCAGTAGGAATGAGCCAGGGTAAAAATCCACCTCTTTGTACTAAAACACTCTTTCTGGATTTGAGCGAAGCTCGACGATTCCCCAAAAGTCGAATTTGTTTCTTATATTTCTTCAATTTACAACGCGTCGAAGGCGAGACTTTGAGCTTATTATTCAATAAGTTTAAGGCAATTTCCGAAATACAATTCACTTGAGACTTGTCAGCGTGCCGCAACAAATTCTTGCGTTGTGGAATGCTAAGTTTACAGAGTGCTTCTAGGAGCGGCCTATGCTTCCTAACGTTCTTCATCGAAATCTTCACGTGGAATAAACTAAAGTAGTTTCTCCGGGGAATATATGCGTTCTCAGTCGAGTTGCGTCGTTGGATTTAGAGTGCATGTCCACCATTAAATATCCGTATTTCTGTCTACGGATAGCGTCGTCGTACGCGGCCATAAACTGTCTAGTCTTGGCTGGATAGGCTTGCGACGCGAACGTCATTATCTGCCTTTTATCTCTTAAATTTCTCAACAGTACTACATATTGAGCGTTTAAAGCAATGTCCCGTTGGTTCCGGCCTTGCGAAAATAAATTCTGAGTTAAATAAAATATTGAAAAATTATTATGATGACCGTGTCTCGTGAAAAGTTCGGCAATTTCGCCGCTAGATGTCGCTACT
>JAHWFP010099478.1:2107-19576 GCA_023313725.1 Lithobius niger | reverse complement strand
GCCAGCAAACCGGAAAAAAACCTTTTTTTTATCCCTAGCAGACGTGATTTACGCTTTGAAAAAGGTTTTTCGTCTTAATAAAAAAAAACCTAAATAAACGATGCTACTGGAGGCCACTGGAGGCATAAATGGTTAAGAAAGAATACTTGTTTCTGTTCTTTACTTGAAGAAAAAAATGATTTCGCTAATGATAATCCTTACGAAATTCTTAGTGTATAATGTAACTAGGGTTGCGTTGTTTTCAATTCGTATTTCCAAACTTAGTAAACTGCAACCAGGGGCGTCGTGTCACTGAGGAATGGGGGGAAGGGGGAGACGTGCCCCCCCCCCTTCCCCCCTCATCTCAATTTCCCATAAATAAACACGATTTCGGCTTGTGCGCGGACGGCGGGCCGCCTGGTACTAGCCCTTCCTTTTAAAAAGTGTCAATTTAGGTCTTCCAGCTGTGTCAAACTCAAAAAAGCGTTTCCCCAGCACTCCCCCAGTCCCCTAGTTGGAAAAGTTCCCCCCCCCCGCCTAATTTTGTGGGTGTACGACGCCCCTGACGGCAACTCGTGTATCTCCATGAAAATTCACAGGCACACAAATGAACACCCACTTGAGTTGTTCATTCTTGTCGTTAGTTTTGGGTCTCAGACAAAACTAATCAGAAACAAACCTACAATTTCAGGCAAAATTTTATATAATTCTTGTTCTCTGAGATTGCAGGTCGAATTGTAATTCGTGGTTTTTATTCTGAAAAACGTATTGTTTACTTGTGCGTCTCCAGACTTGTAAATTTTTATAGAGATACGATCTTGAGGGGGTGTGTTTTTTTTTTTAGGCGACCCTGTTTTTGTAGTTATTTCTTTTTCCCCTCAAATCGTACAAAATATATTATTGGTGCTCAATACCCAAAACGTGTGGTTAGGTGGGATATGATTGTGTGGATGGGGGGGGGGGGGGGATGCGTAAATTTTGTATATTACTTTTTTGAAAAAAAATTAGTGGGAAACGAACGGTTATTCAGTACTACGAGATAAAACAGGACGTCTGGCTCTTATCACGATTTGGTGGGTCTGAAAAAGTACCATTTTGTGCTTTTACAAAAGACTTTGTTTGGATCAACAGTCAAGACCAGGGAGATTCTTCCAAAGCCAAATTTGTTGTTCTTGCATTCTATTTACGGTAGAATAGCTTACTCCAGTGTATTCTGCAGTAGCCTTTAACGAATCCTTCTTACTTTTAAGGTACTGTTGGGGAATACATCTTGCTGATATCGACGCAAAACGATTACAATTACTTCCCTAGCTGGACTGTTGATAGCTCTTCCTTGACGAAGTTTAGAACATGGTGGAGTGGCCGCCACTGTTTTCAGCTCTGTCAGTGCGCCTTGGTGCCAGTACAGCTCACTCGATTATTTGCGTTGCATCATGGGAGGACTCAAGAACGGACGCGACCATTATAACGTATTATTTTGGCTCTTCTGCCAGTGAAAAGTTCTCGCCAAGACGATTAACATGGTGTACTGAAACATCAAAATCGGTTAACAATTTGCGAAACTGTGCAAGTTTGGGCAAATACGACCACAGAGCGGCCCTCCACTGTCCTCGTCATATCGTCGCGTGTCAAACTAATTTTTCCACGCGGGGGGGGGGGGGGGGGCAAAGAATAAGGAACAGTAGCTAATTGTGTTCCAGGGGAGTACTAAATTTTCATCGGTTTTTACACAAAGGGCATCAAGTCCAGTTACAGAAACAAAACAATTTTCGTCGGGAAACACCCTGCGAGGAAGGTCCGTCATCTGGCAAGAATCTCTAAAAAAAACTTAAGCGTAAAATTTGTTCTTTTTTTTCAAGTATGCCCCCCAACTTTTTGAAAATCTGCTTACACTTTTGCCCGTGGTGTAAGCACTAACTATCAACTAAGTGTTAACTATTCTTGCCAATCGTCCTTTTAGCTGCAAATCACTGCAGTGAGTAACGGAATTGCAGCCTGCTATCGTTTAAAATTTATAGGTTTTGTTTGCGTTGTTTCTTTTGCAGCTAACTCTATTCGATTCTGAGATACACGGTACAAATTACGTTTATGTTGGAAGTTAATAAACCTCACATTCTTCCGTAGAAATTGGCAACAATGACTGCAACTCCATGCCATCGTCCAACGTGATTACGGTTCGTGCAGGGTATTGTTGGAGCGATGCAATGTGCAAAACCTTTTGGCCGCTACTGTACTTTACAGGTATTACTAGGAGAAATACTTAAAACGTTTTACCCACTAAATTGCCATATCCCCAAAGGACAACTCCCGGCGACGCGAAATTAGGGTTTCAATTTAAGGTCTTTTCCCAGTCCTTCACTTCGTCAAACCAGCCGGCCGAACCTATCCGACAAAATAAACAACGAGGAATTCAACACAATTAACGTAACATGTTCAACCAACTTAAATTACTAAAACGCATCAGTTATTTCAGGCATAACAGATGTTATCGCTCCTTCTATAACTCATGCTTTAATGAAGATAGAGAAATTAATTGAAGTTTCTTTGCGACTATTCAATTACAATGCGCTAACCATTTATTAGCTAAAGCACCCAAAAGTAGTCACTCACTAACTCCCTCAAGCTCTTATCACGCTCCGGCTCCACAACGCAGCGTCGGAGTCAGAATTTTCGACTCATAAGTACAGCGTGCTTTTCAAAAACAATTAACAGGTTTATTTCTCATGTAGGCTAATACCGTTTTTGGTTTATAAGAAGCAGCCGTCGCCATGCTAGCGCCAGGCTTTCCCGACTCGCATACCGAAGGTAATACTCCACTTCCTAACAAATAGAACAAGTAAAACTTCCTCTATTTGTTCAAAGCCTAATGTGTTTAAAGCCAACTAGAAGCACTTAATCTTTTATTTAACGCTAAGACGCTTGGAGTCTTTACGAACGAATAAAGCCTTGAGCAAGTGTTAGTTTCATTTAGCTTCTTTCAAAATGCGCAACCTTTACAGCTTCTTAAACGATATCGGCATCACTTGCCAAAGCAAACCTGTAACGCCGCATCCATTAAACAGGCTTTTAATACTACTTTTAGCGGTAACTGTTTAAGGGCTATATACGTTACCATGGCGACCGATAATACTGTCCACTGCTCCCGCTAAACAATTAGCTTACTACAATAGCAGTAAAATATTATTTAAATTCATAGCACTTCTTACAAGCTACTAACAATGTTAACTGACCGAGTTATAGCAGTGGGTGCACACAGGCTACGCAATATATGATACGTCCTGGAGCCCACGCCCACCAGAAAATTGGAAATACTAGTCAGTCAATATATTGAAAGTACTAATTCAATAGCAATCTCTCCAGATATAAAGACCATGGACTCTAACTCCGGTTCAAACTCGTCAAACATTTATGAGTTCCAGCAAAGTGTGAGCAAATTATTAGCTACTGAACATTTACCAGCCTTTTGCTAAGCTCTCACTTCTTTCTGCTCAACTCAATAATTATAACAAATTGCCTTACTGTTCAGTTTAACTCAACTACGCTAAACGTAAAACCTGAACCAAGAGGTCTTTTCAACATTATCGCACACAGGCGACAAAAAAATTCAACTAATTTAAGCTGCATTTACACAGCAGTTAAACCCTTTTGTTCATTAACTTTAAAAGTTTAAATTTTAATTTTGAAAACTCATTGCTTGCTCCAGCTAGGCCTACATACAATTTCTTTTACAATTTCACTGATCTTAACGTGAACCTGCTAGGTCACACAAAAAGTACGGGCGCAAACCGCACTTTTTAAAGAAACAATAGTACTCCAGTTAACAATTTATTTTAAATTGAACTACTAACAGGTCATAATAAACCTGTAGCCTACCTAAGTACTCTTTTTGTGTCTACTTAAAGAACACTAGCACCTAAGTTCCAATTTATTTAAAACTGGATTAGCATACAGCTTACACTGAACTGCAGCATACCAAAGTACCCTTTTATGTCTTTTTAAACATGAAACCAAGCAATTTTTCAAAGAACATTAGCATTTAGGTTACTATTACATAACTTGTAAAATAGAACCGGTTTACAGAATATAATTATACTGCAACCTCCCTACAACACTCTTTTATGTCTTTTTACAAAAAACTTGTAACTTTACCAAAGTATGCCTTTTTGCCCCTTAAGCTTAGCAAATAGCAATTATTTAACAAACAGATATTCAAAATCTTTTGCTTAACTTCCACTTTTCAGCATTTAAAACTTCAGACTACATCCTTTCATATATGCAAATTATAGTTAAAATGACTGAACACTAACACCCCTGTTTCGATCCGTTCAGCATGTTGGCCTATTTTATATCCTTAAATACACATAAACGTACAGCCAACCATGACTGAATTCGATTAAGTCTAACAACCTATTTGCGCGCAACATTCTGCACCTGCCCACAGCACCATGCCACAGGTCCTCGCCGTGCATACAGAACTTGCGCACAAATCTTTGCCCTTGGCGGGTCTTACAAGAACTGTCTACTCTTTGCCCCTTAAGGGTCTTATAAGAATATTCTGAACCTTTGCCCATTCCGGGTCTTACAAGATCTACTACCAGATACCTTACAGATATTTTGTACGTAAAATACCAATCCAGGGTGGTGGTCCGTCCTCCTTCTCCTCTGCTACTAGTAGACTTTGGAATCGAGGCACAATTTAAACCGCCAGGCCACGTTCCCCTGCTAATGCAAACCTGCCAAAATTTGCACAACTCCGGGTACTTGCAGCCCCTTAGATATCTCAGTATTTAAGTTTACACTAGAATTAATACTAATGCTTGGTTTCCCGAGTCCAGGTATGCCAAAGCACGTAATTAAGTTCAAAAACTAAATTTTAATTCTAGTTACTATCATTTAAGTTAGCACTAGGATCCTTATTGTCAATATAAAGTACATCCTCGTCGCCAATGTAATGTACTAAGTACCGTGGGTTCTAATGAGCCTAACCTAAGGTGTAACTGGCATAGTGACAACTAACAGTCAGGTGTTGGACAAACAGGCAGCCAGGATAATTGCCCTGGCTGCTACCTTTATAGCAGACAAGTATACCCATGATGCACTCTGGTATTACCCAGTGCCATCTACATAATGTATGCACATATGATGAGACAGTAGCCACCTGGTGGACAATAGGTATTCGTACAACAGTACTGGCTAAGGCCAATTGAGATATCACACTACACCCAATACACCACAGGTACTTTAACACAAACCAAAGCTGAGCTTATTTCACGATGGCGAGGATAAATACCTATGCGGCGAAACAGCTTGAAAATTGTTGGCAATCGGCAGCCTTTGTGCCCTGACAAGCAACAGTTGTATTTCAATCACGTGCATAAACTGTATCAATGTCATAAAAGTGCGTGAAGAGCGTTGATTTCAGCTGACTACTATATACTGACTACTGACTACTAATTCCGCTCATATAAAATAAATTATGCGACAGATACGAATGAAATTTGGTATTCAATACTCTTTTAACTCGAATACGTGCCTTTCAAGGTTTGACGTTTGGGGAGGCATTAAATAAAAAGATTGCAATCATTTGTAATGCTATTTTTTGGTATGTTGGGAAAACGCCACCGGTGATCAAAATAAGCATTACTCGTTATTAGTGCAAGGCCAGCTGCGTTCCTCGCTCCACTCCAGGCCCGTCAGCTTGCTACTGTTCCTGTATTAGTTAGTGATAGACACGCTAGGAGTCGTCCAGTACCGTACAGCCTGAGAACTAGAAGGACATGGTATCTGGACCAACTGAATGCGTGAAAATTCCTCAGTATGCGCTGGATCTTGTAATTTGATAATTATGCACGTGTGTTTGAAGTTTAACAGTCAGCTGAGCAAACTACGAAATTTTCCCGAATAAATTTTGTTCAGATTCCAATCCCCTGTGGTTCATATGCCGTACGGTACAGGACGACTCCTGGCATGTCTGTCACTAACTAATACCGGAAGAGCACAAAGCTGACGGGCCTGGAGTGGAGCAAGGAACGCAGTTACTATCTCAGCCGGCCTTGTATTAGTGTTAACGAGTAACAATGCAAACAGACTGCCAGAAATAATCGGCAACACAACATTGTTGATAAAATGCACGCGCTACTTGATTGTAGTAGGGCGTATGGCTTCGGGCCACTAAGCTCTTAACAAATTTGCAGTCCGCGCTACTTTTTGTCATGGTTGAATGGAAATAAATCAGCAAACGCTTTAAATTATATGATTGAAGTCCTCACTCCAGCAAAACTAAAAAAAATTAATATCTCCGTTCGTATTCAATATTTTTCAACCAAACTTGGCCAGATAGTAGATGAATGGACAGTGGCAAAAATAAGACGCCACACAAAAAAAACTACAAAAGAAGTGAACAACCAAAATAAAACCCACAAGGGTGAAAGAACTCGCCAACTTTCAGCCAATCAAAGTAGTGATATCAAAGCCAAAAAGGCTGCCACCAAAATACTACATTAGTTGCCAAGCTAATCCCACCGACTATTACCTCATACGTTAAATCAAAAACATGACCATTGCTACCGATAGTAGCAATGGTCAGGTTTTTGATTTAACCTTTGATCTAATACTCGGTGGGATTAGCTTGGCAACTAATGTAGTAACTTGGTGGCAGCCTTTCTGGCTCTGATATCACCACTTTGATTGGCTGAAAGTTGGCGGGCTTTTTCACCCTTGTGGGTTTTGCTTTAGATCCTTTAATCTTCAGTCTATGTCTTCCAGCTGGCGTTTGGTAATTGGCATTGTTGCATAATAACAATGTTTAAAACAATGTAAAACAATCAATCTGGTCTTAGAGCTCCGTGACCTCTAAACCAGTTGACCAATTAAAAAAGGCCTTATGGAAAGGGCACATCTACAGAGCAATACCTGTAAAATGAGCTAAGAACCAGCTTTATAGGACAAATGGTTTGACCTGTAGAGAGGACAGACGAAAGGTACATCCCCAGAAGACCGAGAACAAGAAGTTGTCTATTTGGCCCCTGTCTGCATCTCGGGCATGGCTGGACCGAATTTCACAATTTTTGAACTGCAGACAGGCCTTGACTAGTCAAGGCTAGATTCCAAATTTGGTTTAAAGATGTTTACTTTTGACGGAGTTATAAGCTGCCAAAGTTGAGAGCTTAACACAGAGGTCCTAGGTCGACCCATACTAAAACTGGCGAAGCCAGTGTTAATTACGAATCGATTTATATAATGTAATGTTATTGCTGGGTTTCTGTAAACCGTTTTAACTTTTAAATATTTGTTTTTGTGACCAAGAGAGACCAGGTTCTCTCGAAAATTAAATTCAGTGTTGTTATGAACTTGTGGATATCTGTCTCCAGGAACAGCCAAGTTGTTTAATCCTTCATCCACAAATCACCATTTTTCGAATGATTTCACGTCATTCTCCCGTGTTAAAGCTTAAGTGCTCATTGCCCATTTCGCTTGCCATCCTATCCAAATACGGACAAGGCCGCAGGTAGACAGCTGCGGACAAACCAACTTCCAAAAGAAAGACTTGCACTGAATGAGCGAGTGAAGCGAGCGAAATTCATCGCATTTGCAACGAGTGCAGGCAGCCAACTGGGTATGTCATAGTATCACGAATTAGAAAAAAAAAACGAGCTCGTTTGATGTTTAAGGCAAGGTTTAACTGATCTGAAGTCAAATAGCAAAGTAACTCAAATAAACTTTCCAAAGGTTTCATATACCACAGTGTTCCTGTACTGTTTAGTCCACGTGAAACCTTACTGCTGTATTCACATGTTTTTTCCAGTTTTCCCTTTAACACATGATAGGCCTGAACTGTTCATTCTACTTGGCTAAATGACATGGCTGAAAAACCACACTTTAGTGTGCTTAGTACAGATCTACAAATTAACTAATTCAGGGTTCGTGCGACTCCTTGAAAACCTGGAAATGTTGAAAATAAAAATGAAATAGGCCTACCAGTCATGATGTCTTGAATATGAAATCTTAAAAAAATGGTGTATCAATACGACGAACCGAAAGGAGACGACTAGATTAGAATAATGCTGAAAAAATTGGCCCCGAAAATAGGTGAGTGTGTAGCCAACATTCTACACTATACTACTCTTGCAATAATTTGGAAAGTTGGGATATCGTTTTAATTTTATTTACATGTCTAATGGTTGACTACAGCAGTAAGGTTTCACGTGGACTAAACAGTTTATTTGAGTTACTTTGCTGTTTGCAGTTTATTTGAGTTACTTTGCTGTTTTGACTTCGGATCAGTTAAACCTTACCTTACACATCAGACGAGCTCGTTTTTGTTTTCTAATTACACTAAAGCTCAGATTTTTATAAGTATTAACGCTTAAATTAAAAAAAAAAGGAACTACTCAATCGTATTTTGCGAATTTTCGATAGGCTGTAGACGAAAAGATGTAAAATTTCAGTCCTATCTTCTTCAGGGTCGCACAATAAGTGCTTCTCTCTGTTTACCTCGTTGTTTTGCTCTTGCTATCTTTGTTAGCAGACGACGACGTATGTTTGTACCGTAGCCTACTGTATTCACTGGGGGACTCACTCGTGTTCAAGACACTAAAGCATCTTGAAGTGTAAAAGAACTAAGGTAATTTGGAGGGAATTTTGAAGGTAATCTTGAAGGTAATTTGGGCACTAAGGCTTCTACGGATTTTTGAAAAGTAAGCAAACTTTCACATTACTGTCTTCTCACTTGCATTTCCTGCACATTCCCTGCATTCTCAAGGTCCCTGTACAATCTTCAGTAAACTAGTAGAAAAATTAATAGTAGAAAACCCCTGATCTAACTACACATACTTTTCCTTAGGTTACTGGATCATAATAGACCTAACCGCGACTACACAGCTTGGCGTGCGATCCAAGAAGCCTGTCCTGCTGAACACGCATAGCCACCGGCTACATCGTTGGTGGGTAGAAAACAACACACACATGCCCCCGTTGTTTATGTACGGGGACAAGTACAAACTAGTGGGAGATTGAATGTGTCTGGTTCAGCTCAGGTTCGAAGCAAGAGTGAGCAAACTGAACTTGCTTGGTTATGGTGCCGAGTATTCTCTAGGACCAACTTGACTTCCCACTGGCGGAGAGCCGGCGATTTCCAATCACCTGATTGGCCTAGAGTGGTCGCATGGATCTATTTTCTAACAGTCAACAATGCCATTTCCACTGACGATCAAGTATAACCATAAACCTAAACTTACTCAGTGGTGTTTTGGGCTGCAAAACGTAAATCATCTTCGATCGTCTCTGTCGGTATCAACAAGTTTACTTTACGTAGATATGAATAAATTACAGTTTTTATTATATGTACACTTCCTTCCAGATCATGGCAATACATTGCTAAAACCCAGTTTAAACCCAGTGCTAACTTAATTAAAAAAAAAAAAAAAAACGAAGAACACTCAATACCACCAAGGATAACACTGTTCACATTAAATTTTCGATGACTCCTGAAGAAGATGTCAAGAGTCGTAGAAAATTCAATGTGAACAGTGTGTTCTCCTTGGTGGTAGTGAGTGTTCGTTTTTTAAAAATTAATTGTAGAGTCGTAAAGGATAACATCTGAGATGCTTGAAGTCGATTGCCATTAGATTACACAAAATGGGAGCTGTTTCCTTAATGAACATCATCATTTTCCCATCATTTCCCGAGTGGAAAACATCGTTGGAAAAGACTTGAAGCTAGAGCTGGCCACGAAGTGGAAGCTTGACGGGCTGGATCGCTACCCACAAAATACGGAGGCCATGATGAGCAGCAGTTACAGATTCGAAAGCAGACGACGATGATGTAGTGCACACAAGAATCAACAAACCTTTTGTCGTAATGCCTGAGGAAGATGGCAGCCAGCCATTGAAAATTTTGCAAGACGTAGACATAGTCTTATTTGTGAAAATGAGCGGTAAATATATTGATTCTCTGAATTATGATTGAAGGTGTAAAGGAGCTCGCCAGAGCTGCAAGTTAAATGTAGACCAAGATTAAATAGGCCTGGGTGGAGTTGTAGGACATTGGGCACAAACCCAACCAATACTGATAGTGACGTACGGCTTAGCGACAAAATTCGATAGAATTAGCACTTGGCGGACAAAAGCATGCATTTTTTTGTAGTTAGTGTATGGGCAATAAGAAAAAGGGCTGCTCCACGCAATCTGAACATACAATAGACAGGAGCAGGCCTTATATATCAAAATAAGTAAATAATAACAAAACTACATACAGGGAAGCACTTTTCACGACCACTAATAAACCGATCAATACAATATGCTGAAACTTTTACACATCATTTATGACATAACATTCTATGAAAAAATGTTGAAAATCCAACAGGTAGCTCATTTCGGTAATTATTCTTTATAACGTAACTCCTGAACCGTTTAACCGACTGGTCTAAGATTTTGCAGGTATATTCTAGAGACCATTTGCTATAATTAATATTTAATGACATTTTGTTGTAGCTCTACTGGAAGTAATGGTAAATGTCAGTTACGCGTCAGTTACTAAATGCTCTACTTCTAAATGGGTTGTCGGTAAGTTCCACATTTTGCACATACCTTTCTTACATATACATACAATAATGTTCGATGAGAAAGTAGAACAACTACCGTATGTGAATATACATGCCACTTCCGATAATTAGTCTAGGACATAGCTCCCTTAATTTGCTGGACATAAGTTTAGTTTATTACCACTGTTTGCAAAACAATGGTGAGGATACGGAATTTGTGCCTTCGAGGGGTGT
Organism: Lithobius niger; assembly: GCA_023313725.1. Classification (NCBI taxonomy): domain Eukaryota; kingdom Metazoa; phylum Arthropoda; class Chilopoda; order Lithobiomorpha; family Lithobiidae; genus Lithobius; species Lithobius niger. The sequence goes on along the minus strand of JAHWFP010099478.1, from coordinate 8,823 downwards.
AACAATGGGACTATTATAGTTGCATCAGGGTTTACAAGCCATACCCTCTGAGCCATTGTTGCGAACAGTGGTAATAAGTTTCTTGTAGTTATGCTTGATTGTAGCCGTGCTCGACTGTGTGCACGGTTCATTGTGTTTTGAGGCTAAGTCACCGTTTCAATTCCAATGCCCCTGCTTCATCACAGCCTGAAATATAAGGACAATTAATTTTCTTCGAATTATTTTACTATGCACTGAACAAGGCAGTAAAATTAAGGAGCTGTCATCATAGCCTGTGTCATCATGATTGAAGTCCTCTCTCCAGCAAAACTAAAACTATTAACTATGCTCGACTGTGTACACGGTTCATTGTGTTTTGAGGCTAAGTCACCGTTTCAATTCCAATGCCCCTGCTTCATCACAGCCTGAAATATAAGGACAATTAATTTTCTTCGAATTATTTTACTATGCACTGAACAAGGCAGTAAAATTAGGGAGCTGTGTCATCATAGCCTGTGTCATCATGATTGAAGTCCTCTCTCCAGCAAAACTAAAACTATTAATTTCTATTCTTAATAGAAATTATTTCTACGTTTCTATTTCTACGTTTCTATTCAATATATTTCGTCCAAACTTGGCCAGACAGCAGATAGCAACTTTTCCAAACTTTCCGTGCAAGAGTAAACGCAATTCCGTGCAAGAGTACACGCAATTCCGTGCAAGAGTAAACAATTCCGTGCAAGAGTAAACAATTCCGTGCAAGAGTAAACGTAGGAAGCCACACGTAAATTTGAAAACTATTCACTTGTTGTTGTCGTTGTTCTTGTTCTTCTTGGCTGACACGGTTTCAGAAAAAACTATTGCACCTACTTAAAATCTGAAACATGATCTGAGCCAGAAATTTTCCTGGGGGCTTAGTCTCGACTTGTTCGCTTTCAAAATGTAAGCTTTTTCGTCAAAAACGCATCGAAATCTTCGCTTAAAACGTAAGTTTCACCAAAAGTGCCTGTCTTGAAACATATCGTAAGCCGAATTCCATCGGGTTTGTCGATTTGTAAGAGAAATTTCGCATCCTCTGCTGATGCTGGGTTTGAGGTTTCGTTTTGGCATTTCGAATCGCCTTTTACAGTGGTAGTCTAGAACATCCCCTTAAACTTACAGCAAGTGGCACTTGAGAAAGTATGTACTTAAGTATATACTTTGCTCGCAAATGAAGTATTTACTCAAGTTACGTGGACTAGTCTAGAACGCCAGAGCTAAGTGTTAACTAACCACTTATACAAGTACCAATTCCGTCGTCATAGAAGCACAAAACCTATACTGCAAGTGGTCATTGTGACCACATTTCCAAGTTCTGTATAGCCAAATAACTGAATAGAACGTACGTACGCTACCAATTTGCACACCAAGAGCGCAACCTCATTGCCGAGCTGGTTGCACATGCATGGGACTCATTAGGAACAGACACAGCCACAACTAAGAAAAAGGATTACTATTGTTGATCAGTTTAATGCTGCACCAAACTGACGAAGGACACCTAAAGTAATATTGGGAGAACATTGTTGTAGACGTAAAGTTCTAAAAACAGGTGGTGGCAGATGAGGAAACGAACTTGACCACATTACATAAAAGGTGGTGACGAGATCTGCCACTAAATAATCTCTATGACAATGAAGCAGATGCAAAAATAGTCCACACAATAAACGTGAGATAAAAAGGAGGGCCATCCCTCTGTTGAGACTGCTGAGACTTCTACTCAGGGTTTTTAGAGCTCCCAAAGAAGGCACAGTATTCAGGCAACCACGCTGATTGGTCAGCCACTGTTGTCCGGTAGCAACCCTTGTAATTTTTTTTTATTTTTAACAATTAATTTCTTTTGAGCCTTTAGTCAGCCGAAGCAATTCAATGCTTGTTTGGCTAAACCGGCTCAATTTTGAAAATTACCAGACTTTCAGAGAAGAAGAAATGTCTGGTGAAAGGAAGTGCCAACCCGGGGAGTCGATCCGGGAAACCTCCGATCATCGTAGGGGCCGAAAGATTGTCTAGAATGGGCCAGAATAGTTCCCATAGTCGTGAAGGCGCATGGTAGCCTCTCGCGCTACCCTGGCCGACAGTCCTGGCAGGGACTTTCCCAAGGTCCCCTTTCCAGGGGTTCGACCAGATCCGCAAACCTCCAGCAACCAGGCTGAGCTCTCTCACCGCTCAGCCACGTTGACCACAGACGTTAAAAGTCTGCACACAGACGTTACTGCATGAAAAGACAACTATCATGGGCTGACCCATAATAACGGGCTTCAACACGTGAAAAGAGGTCTTCAGTACATATTCGTTGTGCATTCCCAGGCAACGTCACATTCCTGTTACGAAATACCTGTCTGTTCATTGCACCGGCTGCACGGATACCAATGTGTGTAAAAGTGTCCGACACTTGCGACATCTGGAAATCTTGCTCTGTATATGAGTTCTCATACTTGTTACAGAATCTCTATTGCACTGCTGTGAGTTTGTTGCCCACGGCGAATTGAACGTGCCGTTCCCATAAAGCAGCAATAATCCTGGCGACCCTTGCTACACAACGCGAAGCGGTTTTCTGGGATACCCTTACAGTCACCTACAATTTGTTGGATGCTTCCTGTAGCAAAGTAACTTGCTGCAATTAGTAATTGCTGCATCGTTGGAATCGAATTTCTACGCAGGATGTATCTTTCCAGTAATAGTGCTACGCCAATGATGAAAATTGTTTCAGCTTCCTGTAACAATGCCTGAAATGTTATTCAGGATAGTGTTTCTATATGGGAACCAATTCGGCCTCGACGATCTCAGAGCTCTTTCTCATCCTGGATCTTCCCTCAGAGCTTCACTGCACTACCAACTTGGTACTTAAGGGTATTCCACAGCACACTTGGAAGATACTCAACCTTAAGGGCTTACCAGTTCTAAGGGGATTCTCAGACTACTGATTTGGCACTTAAGTATGTACTTTAAGCTAAGTGGGTTTCAAGATTACCACTGTTAGTGTCAACGAAGAAAAAACAATGGCGGCTTATTCTCTCGCTTCGCTGATAACAACCGTCGTAATCTTCGCATATTTACAATTCAGGTAGCTATGTCGAACAAATTACAGCGCTTAGAAGTTAGGTAATCTTTCAAGAACCTGTCGAAAATATAGGACTATTATTTCATGCGATAACTATTTATTTGTCAACTCGACAAACACGGCGTGTCATTGTTAGGCTTAAGCCATTACCGGGTATTCGACTGTCATTTCACGGTAACGCCGGTTGAAGCAAGCCGGTCCCCGCTACGCCCCGTCGGCTTGCTAAGCTCCACTTTTCCTGGTACGAAGATTGCTTGGTAAATGCGTGGTCGAAGTGTATTGAAATGTATTGAAGCTACACGTTAAATAAAAGACAAAGTGTTTATTTAAATTCAATCTACGATCACTAAAAAGAGAGAAAAGCCTAAGGCAATTTCTAAATCGGCCGGTCGTTAATGAGCCATACCATAAAAGTATTTTATTTACCTTTAGGCTTTACCCACGCTCTACCGACTCGGCTAAAAATAAGTTGCTGTCAAGCCATCAAATAGCCGTCAGGGTATGAAGTCACTCACTCCTTACACATTTTATATTTTGGAATAAAGAATGGTTTCACCCCGCCCCACATAAGTTAAGAGATATTTTTTTCCGCACCTCCCCCAGTGGTGCCTAGAGGGGGAGGGGGGGGGAGATCAGTGAGAAGCAACTCCTTACTGGCATTTTAGAGGAGGGGGGGGGATATCGATATTTATTATTTAACAGCAACAACAACACATCACCAGTCACCGCAACACAACACAACCTGTCAACAACACAGCACATCAATTTAGAAAAATATTAAAAAAAATATGTTTTAGTTTATAATTTTATGCACGGTTAAATATTGATTGAACACAAAACAGAACAGTAGATGCTGTTGCTGCAGCACCCGGCTGTTGTGACGGAACAGAAATAAAGCGTATGAAAATAACATAGCCGAAAGTGTGTATGTGTTGGGGGAGGGGGTGACACCCAACCACTAGTCGAAGTCAGAAATACGGGAAGTACCATTTTTAAACTGGGTGGGGGGGGCGCCGTTGATATTGGAAGGGGGGGGGGCAATTACTCACTGGACCAGGGGAGAGGGAATAGGCATCACAGCCTCCCCCATTTCCCAAAGCGTCATATCCACAACAGGGTTAAGCCTGCTGGCATCCGATATTGCAGGGGGGGGGGGGGGTTTGGTGGTCAGAATGAACGTTGTCATACTCCATTCTTCATAGTTTTAAAGAAGGTGGAAAAAGGACGAAAAGAACTCCCCCCCCCCAAGGGCGCAGCTACATTGGGGGCACTTGGCGCCCTCTTAACCAAAAAATGCAATTTTTTTCTACCTAACTACAAAACTGTCAACAGATCCGTAAAAAAATATCCCTGTTCAACCCACATCTCTTTTGCCTGTTCATTGGATCAAAACGGTCACTGCAATTTGGATGGTATAGGTGGCAAGGAACAACCAAAAAAAAAAAAATATCCGTTTAAACGTGATGCAATATACCCTTTTTTTTCAAGTCACCTTCCCCCTCCCCCCATTTGAAGTCTGGCTCACTCCTATTCCCTGCCCCCTGTCCTCTGATCATGCCTTGACTGTGTTAGGGTGGGCCAGAGTGCCCATAACCCCCAAAATATTCTCCCCCTACTGGTTTATGAATGAATAAACTGAGCTTTTATTTTTTTTTATATCTTCATTTGTTGATTAATATTGCTGCAGCAACTTTGCAATATATGTTTAGCCTAGTTTATTTTTCATGTTTATGGGGCGTATTTTACATAACGATTGGAGTGCATTGAAGCTTACGTTATGTTCACGTTGAATTAAACGGATTAAAGACGGAAATCCAAAGGTTCAACAAGAGTTAAACAAATACAGATGCAAAGCTTTTTACATTGCCTTTTGGATATGTCTCACTGCGTGAGCGAGGAATCGAAACCAGGACCATTGAAACCAAGCCATACCGTGTCAGTATGGCTCAGTGGTACAATATAGCTCAGCGGTAGGACCTCGGCCTTTGGTTTCAAAGGTCGTGGGTTCGATTCCCCGCTCAGGCAGTCTGACATATAAGTCCAAAAAGCACCGTAAATAGGTTTACATCTGTATTTATTTAAAACGGAATAAACCGTTGTTATAAAAAACCGTGGTTGACAACTCTGCGCATGACTGTTAATCGCATTGGATTCAAAAGTTAGAAGTGAAAACGGTTGCAAGCTAATAGCAGATCAATAAATTCTACACAAATAAGTATCATGAATGTCTATGCATTCAGTGAACAACGGTAATAATTTACTAAGTTTATTATTGTATGCGTTACATGCATATTCAAGAAACACTGAATTTTTTAATTAGAAGCAAGCTGTACCGTAATCACATGCAACGGTTATGGTACTTCCGGTACTGCGGTACTTGTGCTACAACACTTCGTTGCATGTGATTACGGTACAGCTTGCTTCTAATTAAAAAATTCAGTGTTTCTTGCTTATTCATGTAACGCATACAGTAATAAACTAGTAAATTGTTACAGTTGTTCGCCCAATGCATAGACATTCATGACCTTTTTTTTTGTAGAATTTATTCATCTGCTATTCGCTTGCAACGGCATTCACTTCGTCAAGAGCTTCTGAGGGAGTGACGGGAGTAATAAACAAAGGATCATCGGTATCATAAGGGTTTTCAAAGAACTTTTTTTTCCGAATTAAATAACTTTGATCTACGTTTCCAACCGTTAGATGATTTATTTTTTCATAACCACTGTTCACTGGTTATGAACCATGGTTTTTTATAACCACGGTTTATTCCGTTTTAAATAAATACAGATGCAAACCTATTTACGTTGCTTTTTGGACTTATATGTCAGACTGCCTGAGCGGGGAATCGAACCCACGACCTTTAAAACCAAAGGCCGAGGTCCTAGCGCTGAGCTATATTGTACCGCTGAGCCATACTGTCACGGTATGGCTTGGTTTCAATGGTCGTGGTTTCGATTCCTCGCTCAGGCAGTCAGACATATCCAAAAGGCAATGTAAAAAGGTTTGCATCTGTATTTATTTAACTCTTGTTGAACCTTTGGATTTAAAGAGGATCTTTAATCCGTTTAATTCAACGTGAACCTAACGTAAGCTTCAATGCACTCCAATCGTTTTGTTAAATACGCTCCATAAACATGCAAAATAAATGAGGCTACACATATATTGCAAAGTTGCTGCATCAATAATTAATCAATAAATGAATAAAAATAAATAAAAGCTCAGTTTATTCATTCATTTCAAGTTTAGCCCGTAAGTTTTTTTTTTATCATTTTATTTACTGGTGATGGCCCGAAAGTTGGAGGTTCGAGGGACCAATAGAGGGAGAATATTTTTTTTTTTTTGGGGGGGGGGTTATGGGCACCGTGGCCCATAGGAATAGGAACGAGCCAGACCTTCAAACGGGAGAGAGGAGGGGGGTGACTTGAAAAAAAGGGTATATTGCATCACGTTTTAACTGATTTATTTTGGTTGTTCCTTGCCACCTATGCTCGTCCAAATTGCAGTGACCGTTTTGATCCATTGAACAGGCAAAAGAGATTTTGGTTAACAGGGACATTCTTTTTACGGATCTGTTGACAGTTTTGTTGTTGGGTAGAAAAAATTGCATTTTTCGGTTAAGAGGGGGCCATGTACTCCAATG
>JAHWFP010099475.1:0-15352 GCA_023313725.1 Lithobius niger | reverse complement strand
TGAGGGTAGCCCTCGTCCGTACGCACATTTTAAGCCCAACCACAAGTTCGTGAGACCTCTGTGAGCCGAGCTATTCGAACAAGACCCCGTTTGGACGGATGTTAACCGTCACCGTTTGGCCATCGAAAAAATGGCTAAGTCCCACACATGGTCAAACGGTCGGGGCTCAAAAACTGGTCGTGTAAACTTGATGAAACTCGGTGTGCGGGTAGCCCTCGTCCGTACGCACATTTTAAGCCCAACCACAAGTCCGTGAGACCTCTGTGAGCCGAGCTATTCGAAAAAAAAACCCTGCTCTGCGTTAGCAACGCTGGTATCACGTATAAAGACGCGTAACCAGCGTTGCTAACGCAGGAAAAATGAAAAGTGGACGGATCGCCGCCAAAAGCGGCATGCGCCCGGGGGACGATGCGAGATGGACGGCCCCAGCAGATGGGCTCCGTGGCCCCAACCCTGTCTTGCTGGTCACCCCAAAGGCTCTTTTCGTTGCATTACGGAAGGTACAACAAATCGGTTAAAGTGTCGGGGCTGAAAAACTGGTCGTGTAAACTTGATGAAACTCGGTGTGAGGGTAGCCCTCGTCCGTACGCACATTTTAAGCCCAACCACAAGTCCGTGAGACCTCTGTGAGCCGAGCTATTCGAACAAGACCCCGTTTGGACGGATGTTAACCGTCACCGTTTGGCCATCGAAAAAACGGCTAAGTCCCACATATGGTCAAACGGTCGGGGCTCAAAAACTGGTCGTGTAAACTTGATGAAACTCGGTGTGCGGGTAGCCCTCGTCCGTACGCACATTTTAAGCCCAACCACAAGTCCGTGAGACCTCTGTGAGCCGAGCTATTCGAACAAGACCCCGTTTGGACGGATGTTAACCGTCACCATTTGGACTTCAGAAAAAAAGCCAGCCCTGGTATTCCAGGGACTGGCGTTGTTGGGAGAACAGTCAGTCTGATGCTGACAAATCCCCCAGTACGAAGTTGCCTGTTGGGACTTAGTCTCTGGCAGCATGAAACGGATGTTAACCGTCACCATTTGAACTTCAAAAAAATGGCTAAGTCCCACTAACCTAACCTAACCTCACCTAACCACAGGTATGCTGTTTCTCCATAACCACTCGTGTTTTCGGTATGAAACTTGGTAGCCAGGGGTATTTCGTCCTCCTAAAGCGATCTAGCCTATCCCCAGGGTCGTAGCTCGTTTCCTTCGTCCGCTATTGACGGTCGAAGTATTTAGGCCTATATAGGCCTATATAGGCCTACACTCAAAGCCGGTTTATTTAATAGCGCTCCTTCTACTAGAGCTGTGGGTCTGAATTTTTTTGGACGTCCTGGGGGTATGGCCAGCTAGGCGCCCACCGAGTTTGAAGGGTTTAGGACGAATGGTTTGACGATGGCGAACTTGAAGGTCTGTGTAGGTGTTGAAGAAGTTTGCTGCAATAGCCTGCGGGACGTCTTCCCGCAACTTGGGTGCTGGTGTCCCTTGCACCGGGGAAGTGCATGGTTGAAAGCCAGACGGCTAGATTGACGGCCCCAGAAGATGGTGACCCCAGAGGCAACAGCACGCGGGATGACGGACACGTGTTCCCGCAACTTGTCTGCTTGCATCCCATGGCTAAAGACCGGTGTACTTTGCACCAAGGACGTGCGGGGTTGAAGCCAGACGGATATCCAAGATGGTAACAAAAAGAATGGTGGCCATCGATTAAAGCCACCCCATCCAGGAAGACGAACGGCTCACAAAATTCTTGCAGGACTCAAGATACACCGCGCACACAATAATTTCTTTTAGTGTATTGTTGCAGCCAGGCACGGAACAACAGCACCCCCCCCCCCTCCCTCATTTGTTTTCGTTTCATACTGTTTGTTGTTAGTGTACTGATTGCATCACTCCTGGATATTTCTTTTTTGTTCAAAGGGTTTCAAAGGGTTTATCGAGCGTTAACCACTCCTGTTATGCCCGAAGCCCTAAGGCCCTTTTTTGTTCTCAACTATCAAACAATTTTCGTTAGTTGATAATGCGAATGCGTGTTTATCGTGCAGCTCGCGCAAGTGAATTATCCGATAGAAGTGGCCGTTTCAGTAGCCAGCTGCAGTAGTGTCACTAATAATATTTTTCTGGGGGGGGGGGGCCCGCAAACAAACATTTTCAGTCATTCGAGGTTTTATCAATTAACTTAACTTATCAAAAAATGCCTGTACGAATTAGGTATGCAGCGAGGAAATTACATATGTTGTGTAAAGGATGGAACCGTGGGTGTGGGAGGAGGTGGGGGGTAGGAGAGATTTTATAAAGTAATAAATATTTGTGTAGTTTCAACTACTGAATAAGAAGGAAACCCAACAAGCTCGTCACTGTTATTTTTAACGTCAGCATGAATACCGTTTTGGTTTGCGATTTATTTTGTCTGAACTCGAAAATTTTAGGGGGGCACACCTTGAATGTGTTCTCCCCCTCCCGGGGGGGCAGGGCACGTCCCCTCTAGGTATCGCTGTCATTGGCCAGCTAAGGGTATAGAGTCGGACGATTTTTTAGTATTTTTTTCCCCCGAGGTTTTGTTCTTCTGCCTACAGGTGATCAAATGTCGAAAGATCTTTAGAGGAAAATAAATGGATTTCCTGTTAATTCTCAATTTTTTTCCTTCATTTACGCTTTAGTGACCGATGGGGCCGAATCATTCGAGTCTGTAATGGTTCATTCCACGAGGAAATAAAAAACTTAAACGAAAGTCTTTAAATTTATTCATTCTTGTTAATTTCATGGAAGAAAAGACACAATCAGAGCAAAAGACTTTTTTTCCCATAAAAACGAAATAGTAGCCATTGAACGTTTAAATAATTCACGTAATAGCGGGACGAATCGCTAACAATAAGATGCAGTTGACTGGAACTGCAGGAAAAGAAAAGGCACCACGCAGCACCATTGCATGGCAAGCATAAAAAAAAAAGCAGTGGAAAATGAACTACACCATTTTAGGGAGCGTAACATCTATTTCGTTATCTCATTAGCTTACTAGCCATATGCTTCGCTTCGCTCACTCTACTGGCGTCGAAGCATGCTTCATGTAATTTCTTTGATTCCAAGAGCATCACAAAATCGCTGTCTGATTATTTCGACGCAAACTGGTTGCAATTGCTGCTCACAGTTCGTTCATCACATTCCTCAGCACGTCTGTATTTCACCTACATCATTCAAAACATACGATTTGTTTGTTTGTATGTTTGCACGTCTTCTCCTTCAGAAGTATTCCCCTACGAAGGTGAGAGATTAAAGCTTGATAGAGCAAAGCGAAACACACTTAAAAAGGTTTAGTTTACTTGGAAATCGCTCGCTTTGATTGCTCAATCCATGCACCTCCGTGCTTCAGAAGCGCGAATGTTTGACACCCTTTTAAAACCAGATCTACGGGTCTGATTTTTCCATGCATCAAGTCAGTTGATTAAAACCAATTTTAAGAACTATATGTGGTATGTTGCAAAATACGTCGTCCTTTTTGGTTATTTTTTGCGTGCGTCCTTTTCCAGATCATCTCAGTACGTAACTAATTGCTTCAAGACGGTTTGTTTGTCACGAATTTTAACCCGTGCATGAGCAAACACTATAAGGGTAAAAAAAAAAACTTTGACGTTACTTTTTCAGGTTATTTCGTGTATACAAGGGTCATAATATTAAGTTAAAGCGATAAAAATAGGCCTAACCGAAACGCAATTTAATTCTCTGTCATTTGGTCCTAACCCCATCTTTGTAGGAGCCTTGGTTCCAGAGGAGTAGACGTAAACGCACGCACGCACATCATGCGCCGTTAATGATGTGGATTATCTTATTCCATGATGTAATATTTAATGGGAAAGACGCATTCGAGTTCACAACAATGCTTATTGCCATAATTTTGTATTTTCATTGTTTAAAAGTCTCCGTGTAATGACGTAACCGGAGAGTTGCAAGAATGCCCCGAATAAGTAGACTTTGGACTCGTTCGTTTGGCATTATTGTGCTATACTTGTTCGCTTGGATCTCTCCAGCTAAACTGGCCTTCTCGTCGTCATGGGGTAGTTAACCCAGTTTGGGTTCGTGCTCCCTAAACAACAATCAAAAACAACCACAACGTAAGCATTTCACCAAAAGTATCTACATCATTAACAACGTATATGTGCGTTTGTGTGTTTGTACCTCTACTCCTCTGGAACCAAAGCACCTACAAACATGGGACTAGGACCAAACGAAAGATAATTAAATAGCGCTCAGTATAGGCCTAACAACAAACAAAAACAACCACAACGTATATGCATTTCACCAAAAAAGTATCTACATCATTTTTAATACTAGAGCTTACAGTCAGCTCCACATTTTGTTACCGAAAGCCAGACGGGAAATTCTACATAAAAGTTTTCTATATCAGGCCCAAAGATTTACAATGCCCTACCATTTCACTTTAAAACCATCCTGTCAGCTCATTGTTTCAAATCGAAGGTATACGCGAATGGATTGTGGGGCTTGCTGACCTTGAATCCTTGTTTATTATTAATGTTTAATACCCTTATTGGTTTTGTATATCTATTGAATGCTCGACTTGTGTAGATATGTACTTGATTTACTTTTTTGTTTTTATTTTAATCTGACATTTTTTCATATTATTTTATGCAGAATCTGTTGCCATCTAGTAATTTTTAATTATTTTCCTCGTTGGTTCTGTGTTGCACACGAGTTTACTCTTCAACACAGATTTACACTCTCACAATTTCGTTGCCATTGTAGCTATTGAAATGCTTTGGAGTGCAATAAACTTACTTACTTACTTAAATTAAGATCGTATATCTGCGTTCGTTTGTTTGTACCTCTACTCCTCTGGAACCAAAGCACCAACAAACATGGGAGTAGGACCAAACGAAAGATAATTAAATTGCGCTTTGTATAGGCCTATTTTCATCGCTGTAACTTGATATTATGACCCTCAAATATGCGAAAAACCCTTAAAAAATAACGTCAAGTTTTTTTTAAAACTCTCATGATGTTTGTTCATGACGTCATAGTTTGTTCATGTAAACCTGCTCGAGCGAAGAGAGATGATCTCGAAAAGGATCCACGCAAAAAATAACCTAAACGGACGACGTATTTTATAACGTAACACATATAAATATTAAAATTGGTTTTGTATCAACTGAATTGATGCATGGAAACCTGGTTTTAAATGGGTGCCAAACATTCGTGTTTCTGAAGCACGGTGGTGCGAGGATTGAGCAAGCAGAGCGAGAGATTTCCACGTAAAGGCAATACCTTCACAGGGGATTACTTCTGAAAGAGAAGACGTACAATGTGCAAACAAACAAATCGTATGTTTTGAATGATATAAACCATGCGCAATGGCTGTTTGTCGTGACGTCACCATGAGTTAGCCAATGACGAACGAGAACAACGGCTGTTTGGCCGTCTGATTGGACTAGCCCAGTCACGTGATATGCACGTCACATCAAACAGCCATGGCGCGTGGTATAAATGAAATGCAGGCGCGCTTAGGAATGTGATGGACGAACTGTAAGCAATAGTTACAATTAGTTTGCGTCGAAATAATCAGCACATGATTTTGCGACGCTCTTGGAATCAAAGAAATTACTAGAAGCATGGGGGGGGGGGAATGAGGCTTAATGTCGCGTCGACAGCTTGGTCGCACGGAAGCATGGATCGACGCACACGTAGCTCTCGGATGGCCAGACTGTTGGAATGATTTATGGTTATTATTTGTTTATGCAGTGAAGCCTTACGAAAAACACGTACTGCACTATTACAATTTGCTTGATCGTTTTAGACGTGGAATGTCTGTCAGCAGCACGAGAGTTGCAGCATGAAAGCTTCTCGAGCGTAGCGAGACGATGCGGAAGAGCGAGCGAAGCAAGCGATTCCGCTAGTCCACCGTTAACTTATTGGGAATTGATTAATGTAATAGCGTAAGAACAGTAGGCACAACAATATGAAAAATAAGTTTATTGTGTGCACGGCGTATCTTGAGTCCTGCAAGTATTTTATGAGCGGCTACGTCTTCCTGGATGGGGCGACTTTAGTCGATGGCCGCCATTGTTTTTGTAACCATCTTGGATATCAACAAGGCACTCTGCTACTAAAAACGTACAATCGATTATCTGTATTCGTTCCGCGGCGAACTCAAGATACGCCGCGGACACTATGCATGTATACTTATTTTTCACATTGTTGTGCTAACCGATTGATTGATTGATCGATTTTTTATTGAGCATAAACGGTCCAGGATAGGAACCATGGGCTCACACCTACTCTACTTAATCTATTTAACAACTGAACAACAATCAGCTCCGAATTAGGGGTAGCATGATAATCGATAATTCGATAATATCGCGATAAAAATTTTCGTCGATTATCGTATCGCACTTTTTCTGATTTATCGAATTGTCCAGCAAACCTTGATGCTTTTAAAATTGTCGTATCTCGGAAACCGTAACAGCTAGAAACAAGTAGTTTGTGGCTTTGCGTGTGAAATTACAAGGGCTCTCCAACCAAGTGTGCAATACTGTTGCTATCCACTTTAGCTGATTGGAGAGTTAGTTTAATGCAAATAATATTTAAGCATTAAGTAGCAGCACAACTGCTAATATTGTGCCTACATGGTGTGGAAGTAACAGGCAATGGCAAGTGCATTTCTATGTCTACTGGCTAAATGGGAATGCCACCCAATTCACTTTGTGAAGATCCACTGTAGGCTTTAGCCAAGGTTTTTTTAATTAAGAAGATTAAAATGGTTACTCCAGCCTCAAAATTTGTTTTGTCAAGATATTATCGAATATCGTGATAATTTTAAGTTTTATCGGGATAATTTGTTTTTTATCGTGCCACCCCTACTCCCAATAAAATAAACGCGGATACTTTGACATAATGAGTCATAATGAAGCATCGTTCGACTATTTGTCTGCGGCCTTGCAGTGCTGGAAACACCAGTTCTCGTCAGACCACCGAAGTTAAGCAGCATTGGCTCCGATTGGTACTTGGATGGGTGACCTCCTGGGAATCCATTCCGGGTGCTGCAGACATAGGGCCTTAAGGCTTCGTCGGGCAGATGACCGGGTGCGGTTAACGCTCGCTAAAACCCTTTGAACCCTTTGAAGATTTTGACTGTTTAAAAAAAAAAACAGTCAAATCGTCGAACGATGCGTCAACAATGACTATGACGTGATGCCTTGCCAACGTCATGAAGGTGTGCAAGCACCTCGCATTGTTATTACAAATATTTAGTGTAATTGCGCACACCTTCATGATTGTTGCAACCTCTAATGAAAAATTTCGTCAAATAGTTTTAAACAATTATGTCAGAACCGATTAAAGTATGGTAATAAATCACTTACTGCCACACTTTTGCAAAAATGGGCCGGTGTAAGTGATTTACAGGACAGTTTTTTCCCAAATGCAATTTCTCACCTCCCTGGACAGCATTCAATAAAAACTTTCCTCTAAATCACTTATACCGGCCCATTATTGCAAACGTGTGGCAGTACTTATTATCGTGGGGCAGATAACCCAGTTTGGGTTCGTGCTCCCTAAACACAAACAACAGCAATAACCATTTCTTATTAGTAAAAGTAGTTACTGTAAGGTTTAGCCTCAACCTCCCATATTAAAACGAACATTTTGACGCTTAATATTCCGCCGTCTATGAATATAGTCTTCGATTAAATTTGGTAAGTAAGCTTTGTTGGATTTGGTCAACAAGCATACCAAAATTCATTAAAAGTCGCCCAAGCAGATCGGAGATCTGGACCTGAGCTGAAACGATGAAATTGTTTTTTGGATTGTTGTTGTTGGCGTGACACGTTTCTACTATGCTCACTACAGATTAAACTATTTGTCCTATAAAGCTGGCTCTTAACTCTTTTACATGTATTGCTTTGTAGATGTTCCCTTTCCATAAGGTTTTTTTAATTGGTCAAGTGGTTCAGGGAGCTCTACACGACCAGATTGATTGTTTTACATTGTTTTAAACATTGTTATTATGCAACAATGTCTTCCAGCAAACACCAGCTACAAGACGTAGACTGAAGATTAAAGGTTTTTTTCCAACTTGGTTAGTGTATTATTGATTGAGCATTTTTTGGCCGAAAATTGGCTTTAATAATAAAAGTGTGAAACTCGACACAGTGAATGACCTACCCAAGGGTAATATTTTAGAATATGAAGCTACTAAAAATTCCATCTTGTACAGAGTAATTATGTCAGCAAAATGGCAGCCATTGGTAAACTACTAAAACTCCGTATCTTGCAAACGTAGCAACCAATTTTAATTTTCTTCACACCAAATGAAAGCTCTTATTAACTGAACAAAAAACGGCTTAGCTGTTTAGAAAAAAGGATTAGAGCTCGTATCCCCATACTCACAGCTATGAAGGTACACGAATAAAAACTGATTAGAGTTCACTTGAACGCAACGAACTATAATTTGAACTCCACTTCCAGGGAACAAGGGCTGTTTTTGCTGAGTGGTTAAGTCAGAAAGTGAACGCAGTTTGTGTTTGAAATGTGTAATGTTTGCGTGCGTGTGTATGTTTGTGTGCAATTAATTTACGTGTTATACAGGATTTTTTTTTTAATATTTGTCTGTGTTTATTGTTTTATGTTTTAAGTATGTTTCCTGTGAGTGGCTATACGTGTAATTTGTGTACATGTATAATTTGTGAAACAAGCATACTTCTAATTAAAGCAGTTTTTATTGCCTGTCTTTGTGAATGTATTTTTCATCTTTTGTAAGCGTTTTAGATTTTCGTTTTGTTTCATGTGCGTGTGTATGTTGTATTTTCTGCGCGTATTTTATTTGTTGCCAACAGTTTGTTTGTTTGATTAGTGATGTACGTACATGAAGAGTTCATGAAGACTGGCATGTCACAATCCTTGTTCCCTGGAATTGGAGTTCAAATTATAGTTCGTTGCGTTCGTTGCGTTTAATTCTTTTAACCATTAAAGAGCTGATGAAGGCCCAGAATCTCTATATTACCAATTTTTTTAATCGTCTTATTAGATTTCACTACATTTTAAGTCAGATTCAAGGACAAAAGAAAAACAACCCAGAAATATTTAGTACGCAGGGTGTTTGAAATTGGTATCAAATATTTTCAAGAACTTCCAATAAACATGGGTCCAAAATTGCTTCTTTGGAGTTGCACCCCTGCCGAAATAACAAGTCTCTGAAGTTGACTGCAATCGCAGTTATATGGAACCATGAAATTTAAACTAGTTTTAATTTTAAATAAACACTAATTTTAATTAAACAATAATAGTAATTACAAACAAAAACGTCAAGCGTGCCATAAAAAAGGGCTATGCGATGGTAGTTTCATTTTACTTGTTAAAATGTACACTGATAAAATTTTTAATTGAAATAAGCAAATGTACAATTGAGAAAACTGCACCTGTTTAAGTTCTGTTGTGCTTTACCAATTCAATTATTGTTACAGCACAACAGCACTTAAACTTATCTATTGTACATTTAAATTTTATGTTTTATTTATTTATTTTTATTGTAAATTTATTTTTCCATGAGTAACCCTTATTGCGCGATTACCGAAAATGTGGGCTAACTAACTGTTTAGAAGCTTTCTTGAAAAGTCTTAAGAATACGAAATCCCTAAAACCTGGAGAAAAGAAAATTAACGAAACACAATACGTATTTACTTTTTTCACTCAGAACGACACAATTCTTTTCCGTCACACATGACTTCTCTACGCTTGCTCATCTTTCGCTTGGAGGCTAGCTGTTGTCATGGTTACAATAGCAGAAAAAACAATGAGAGGCACGGTGCTAAAATCCGCAATTCATTACCAACTAAACGATTTTTAAAAATGAAAAGAAAAAAACTCTTTTCAGCCCACGCCGCCGCACACGCTTTAGCCAAGCCAACAACCTCGATTAGTTTCATCTTCACTGTGGTCAAACCTAGTTAGAGCACTTCAAAACAAGAACCGCATACTAAAAAGGCCAAATTCATTACTATTAAGGTTTAGAGATAGACTAAATTTGTTACGTTAGATTGATGTAAATTAAATTAAGTCAAGTTAATTTTGTTTTTTTCGATGTGTCACCGATTGTTTTAATGGCGTTTGGCGTTGAGTGTTGCTAAATAATAACAACTTTTCGTTACAGCGGGCCCATATCGGTTGCTGACTGAACTAGATTTTTCAACGGCGCTAAACAAACAAAATGGCTCCAATGGGATGTCAGCTTTCGGTTTCGGAATTAGAGTTACAATGCTCCCAAGGAAATGGCTGTGTCATCTTCACAATTACTTCTACATCAGCTTGTCTTAGACCTACATTTCTTAAAAACTGTATCAACCTACTGGGGTTTTGTCCTAGTTTTTCGCCTGACAAATTACAGTAGCAGCGACGAAGTAATAAACTTGTTGATGAATTAATAAAGCAAACTCGATTTTTTTAAGCGTTAATTAAATGAAAACGTCAAACAAATTTTTTTTTGCACGCTCGTGATAATAGCCTACTTGCAAAAATCGTTTCACAGAATGGTGTTGTTGTATGCAAGTGGCTCTCTCTTTTGTAACAGGCAGGGCAGGAGCAAAGAATTTTTTTTTGGGGGGGGGGGGCTTTACTGGTGATTTTTTGCTCCCAGGGTCAAACTGGAGTTTTAAGTCTCATTGGACCATAAAAAGTCATACCCCTCCCCCATCCCCCCACCATTTGGGCTTTCGTGCCCACATCGAACCCAGACTACTGTTCGCCAATAACGAGCAACCCGACAGTCAATAACGTGAAAACGACAGCAGCCCTGAGGGGAAAGGGGCCAAATGTGGGAAAATATATCCGGGTGATATTTTGCCCCACTAATTCACTGAGCAGTATTTCCTTCCCCCTGCTTACAAATGTGTTCAGTAATTTTTTTACCCCCTTCCAATTTATCGGGTGGTATCATTAGTTTTGCCTCCATCAAGTTTTCTCAGTGTACCCCCCCCCCCCCCCCCCCCCACACCGCTTCCAATTTATCGAGCTAGTTTTGCCCCAATCGCATTCACCGAGCAATTTTTCACTAATCCAGTTACCTAAGCAGCAGGCCATTTTTTTTTGGTCAATCTAATTCTCCCAATTGAATTCTATTCACCTCTCATATGAGAACAGCTCATCTTGGCATAACTTGCACTATAAGAAGTAGGAGTGACTTAGTTGCATGGGACTTAGACCCCAAAGGGGAATCTAGTGTGAGCCTCACTATAGTCATATTTGACTTATCAATATATTGATGTTTTTACAGTCAAAGGAATTATTAAGCAAAGGAACAAATTTTTTTGTATTGTTACCCTTTATTTTTAACATAAATTTGACGAATATACTTGTGCCAAAAATTCGTCCCCTGACCTGGTTTCTGGGGGGGGGGGGGAGTTAAACTTATTTATTACAATAATAGCCCTTTTTAACTCTCTTAAATACAAAAGGAACAATTAAAATTCGTTGCATACGACATTTTGTACAATAAAATGAAAGAATGTGAGATTCTCTATTTTAGTACCCTTTCATGCCACTAGATGTCGCTGTTAGCAAAGTGTGTCAACTACGTCACTTGTAGCGTATATTTTAATTTTTTTTCTACCTAAAAATAAGAAACATTTGTGGCACGCCATAAGATTTTTTATTAAACATTTTTCATTATCGCATTTTAATTTTCATTATCGGCCTGAATATCCGTTAACGGAAATACTTGGTCGATACTGAAAATTAAATTCCGATAATGAAAAATGTTTTCTGTTCACGAAAAACATTTTTCATTATCGCCAAGTAATCGTAATTTCACATCATGGAAATTCATTTGTTGTTAACGAAAATTCCGATAACGTAAAATAAATTTATTGAAACATCATGTCAAAGAGGAACAAGTATATCATCCGGTTTCATGAAAATAATTTTCCGTTAACAAAAATTAAATATCCGTTAACGGAAAGTCAATTTTCGTTAACGAAAAATGATTTTCCATTATCGAAACTAGTATTTTTCATTATCGAACTTTAGTTTACCATTAACGAAAAATGAGTAAGTCAATTTCCATTAACTCGCAACACACTTGTTATTCTTCCCATTTCCTTTAATACAGATTTATTTTTCGTTAATGAGAATTCGGTTTACTGTCTCCGTAGAAAATTGAATTCTTACAAATTCGACAACCGATAATGAAAATTAAATTACGATAATGAAAAGTGTTTTTCGTGAACGAAAAACATTTTTATTATCGAAATTGAATTCATTATCGACCATGTATTTCTGTTAACGGATATTCAGGCCAATAATGAAAATTAAAATGCGATAATGAAGAATGTTTAATAAAAAATCTGACGGCATGCCATAAACATTTGATCAAAAGGAATTATGTAAGGTCATAAAAATGCACGAGTTATTTAAATTGAAGTGCGGGTAACAAACATTGCTAACAACGGCATCTAATGGCAAGTAACGCCATATTGGCAAATCCAAGGCCAACAGAGATAGAAGCTGTGTTCTTCGCTCCACTCCAAGCCGGTCAGCTTGTTGACAGACACGGTAGGAGTCGTCCTATTCCGTACGGCTTGATCACCCAAGGGAATTTGTATCTGGACTAAGTGAATGTGGTAGAAACCCACAGCACTAATCGTAATTTAATCGTTATGCTTCGTTATTCGTTCTCTGTTTACGGTTAACAGGTAACTGAGCACACAACGAATTTTCCTGCTTTAATTTGGTTCGATACCAATCCCCTTCGGTTCTTATTCCGTACGGTACTGGACGACTCCTTGCTTACTTGTCTGTCTCTAACTCTATATACCGGAAGTGAACAAAGCTGATAGGCCTGGAGTGGAGCGAGGAACGCAGCTACTATCTCAGTTGGCCTTGGGTAAATCTCAAATTCTTTCTTTTTACTGCATAAAACTAAATAAAATAAAATGTGTATGCAACGAATTCTAAAGGTACATTCCTCCCAGCGCCAATTTTCTCGATCCTTGTTGTGTAACAGCCACGCGCCGATCTCCATCCGAGCATGTTAACGACGTTGCACCATTTCGCAAAACTCGGCGTAGCAATACAAGCCAGTTATTATCTCAGTTGGCCTTGGGCCTAGTAGACGAAACAGTAAAAACACAAAAATTGTGTCGTCACAAACCGGAAGGATTTTTTTATTTCAGCATCACACTTTATAATTTTTTAGGCTAGTATCTAATACTTTTTCTTCGGCGATCTATTGGCATAACTGATTTTAATTTTTACCGCATTAGTCTTTTAGATTTTTGATCTCATGGTAATTATATTAGCAAACGATTAAAAATTAGTAAATGCACACACACAGAATATAAAATGTCATGGTTGTGGCGAGGTAAATATTGGCAGGATGACATTAAATTAGTTCCCTATACTCAACTGAAAATCTCATAGACGACACATTTTAAAATGGATTTTTAGCAATGGGTTGACTAACGGGAATTAAAATAGACCTTTGGGGCCATCCTTTATGTGGAGGATCGAGAAAAATGGCCTTGGGAGGGATGTAACTTTAATAATTGTTCTTTTTGTATAAGAGAGTTTTAAAAAAGCCTAACATTCTCATTTGCCCCGAGACAAACTATAAAATTGCGGGCGTTGCAGACGACCATGAGAAACTTGGCATACAGCTTCCTGCCTTCACGATTGAAGAGCGAACCGCTCTAGACATTCCGAACATTAAGAAGAGTTCAGTAGTAGCAAGTCCACGATCATAATGGTTTCTCAAAATGCTCATCTCCCATGCGACGACACAGTAGCCTCAATTTGCAAGGTAACGCTAACGCCCCAGGGCGGGAAGTTTCGGTTTTAAGCCTAGTCAGTGCGAGCTTTGAGATGAGCCTAATTTTCCTGTCGGTGAACGAAACTCAAACTCCACAATCGGTTCGTCTTCGGTCCTTGGACTAAAACGAAATGTGTAAATTAGAACTAGGCTGGCCGGTTCTATTATAATCAGTCGAATTTCTCCACCCTTCCCCTCCCTCCCTCTCTCATTTCGTTAGTTGACTGCCCGACAGTTGATCTTGTTGTCGTGACAAACGAACAAACAAAGATGGTTGACGTTACAAACGAGAGTTGGATGAACATACCATGACTTGCTATAAATTATTGTTGTTGCCAAAAACGAGTTTGATAATTTCACCCGACGTACGAAGTCGTTTTTGAATAGATTCTCTTAGTAGACTCGTAGATTAGAAAGTTAACCAAGATAACTTGGTAATTATACAGTTTAACCGAACCACTCCAACTTTTTTTTTGTACTAACCGACGCAGATCTTCATCATCATTCCCACATCACATTAAAAAACCGGGGGGAAATGTGTTTTAAGTTATAAAAAAAAAGCATCGAAAACACGTAAAACGACAGTAGCAGAAAAACCTGATTTGCCATCGTAATGAAAGAAACGGAAGTTATTTTTCTTCCTCATTTCTTTCTAAATTACGTGCAGCGCTCGCTGAGGCTAAACGTATAACATCAGAACCTGCAACCCAAAACTTTTCCACCTAAACTGAAGAAGCGCCGGCAACGCGAGCAAGCAGCATAGTCTGGAACATTATTTTCCGTTGTCCGTTTCCTGGAACATTGCCGCCATTTTAACACGGCCGTGCCGACCGTTTTACGTGGTTTAAAAACGTTTTGGAGAAATAAAAACGTGCTTAGAAAACAAAAAAAAGATATCCCCCCTCCCCCGCCTCCATTTTTTAAACGTGAAATGCGAAGAGGATTAAGATCTGCGTCGGTAAGTACCAAAATTGAGTGATTTTTCGTGGTTCGGGTTAAACTGTCCGTTAACTTTTTATCTTACCGGTTCTAAGCCTATACGGGGCCCTGACGGTGCTTCCGGCTACTAATACTTCTTATATTGTTTGCCTTACGTGCTGCTTAGCGCACAAAGCATTAGCAGAGATGTTATTAGACGCTTAGAGCAATAACCTGACTTCGTTACGGAAAGCAAACCCTCGTATACTCACGAGGACACGAGCAAACGGAAGAAAGGCATGTTGTTACTACGGTGGCCCGTTAGGACACACAACAACTTTTTTCTACACATACAAAACTTTCATGAAACCAGAACTTTGCCATTCCCGCTCCGGATTAGACACACTATAACCTAGGATGATATATGGTAAACTGCGGCAGCACCAGTGGCCATCTTATTCCGGTTTCACAAAAGTTTTGTGTCTGTAGAAAAAAGTTGTTGTGTGTCCCAATAAGCCACCGTAATTTGCGATCACGCAGTTTAAAAATGGCCGGCAAACAATAAGGAGAGCTAATTTCGTGAAGTTAAATTGTGTTAAAAAAAAATGAGTGGTGATTATGGGTCGACTCC
>JAHWFP010099473.1:29747-48702 GCA_023313725.1 Lithobius niger | reverse complement strand
ATTTGTTTATTTTTTGCGTCGAATATGTCGCGAGAGTCCATGATCAAGGTATTGTCAAGTTTGGTTTCTAATTCGTTTTTACCGAGAAGCTTCACGTCGACGTATTCTTTATTCGCGACATCCTTAGATTGTGTGGGTGATGCGAGATTCTTGATTCGTCTCTCTTGCGCATCGAGTACCAAACGCTCACCCTCATCCTCGTTCAACGCCGAGTGAAGTGTATCTATGCGGTACCCTTCTCTAATAGTCTCGAAGAGAAATTCTCTAGTAACAGCTTCTGAAGGTTTTTCGGGGTTCATGAGGTTACCGATTCGTTTATTTTTTGCATCGAATATTTCGCCAGAGTCAATAATCAAGGCATTGTCAAGTTTGGTTTCTAATTCTTTTATGACGAGAAGCTTTGCGTCAACGTATTCTTTATTCGTGGCATCCTTAGATTGTGTGGGGGATGCGGAGGTCCTTGATTCGTTTATTTTTTGCATCGAGCAGTCCATCGGGACCTTCCTTCAAAGCGTTACCGAGTTTGGTTTCCACTTTGTTTATGACGAGAAGCTTCGCGTCGACGTATTCTTTATTCGCCGCATCTTTAGATTGTGCGGGGGATGCCAGATCCTTGATTCGTCTATCTTTCGCGTCGAGTTGACCATCGGCACATTCCTCCAACGTAGTTTTTAAATTTTTTACATCTATCAACTGAGAATAAGTCACCGCATTTTCGAAATTTATACCAGCAGCTAGATTAGTTAAGCGATTCATTCGCATGTCCGATACAGTTTTTGAATTTGACGTAATCGTTAGTCGCTGCATCCTTAGATTGTGAGGGAGTTTCGAGACCTTTAATACGTTTCTTTCCAGCGTTAAAATGTCCATCCGCATCTTTCTTCAATCCTACGTCGGCTTTAAATTTTTTTACTTCGTTTTCTAGTTCTGTAAATTGGGAATAAATCACGACATCTTCGGGTTCTGTAGCAGCTCCGACTTTAGTCAGTCGCTTATTCTGCATGTCATAATCATGGTTCAGGTCTAATATAAATCCTATACCCGGAACACCTTTCACATCTCTTTGCGTACGTTTCAAAGATTGTCCAAATTTATTAACGGCATTTTGACGATTTTTTTTTATATATAAACAAAAGGAATAAGAAATGTCTCATTCTACCTGGTACGGAAATCTTTCGAGTCTGTTGCAATCAAATTCTCTAGAAGTTAAGATGGAAAATGCGACGAATTTAAAATATGGAGTAAAGTACGTCTTATCTCCTTCTGTAGAATTCAAGGATTTAAAAGGAATAGGTTCTCCCATTTTGAATAAAGATTCCAGGTGTAAAGGATGGATTTCTCCGTCGACCCCTGAATCTCAAACAGCAATGAAAAATCTTAAACGATACATCTGCGAAAAATTAGAAATTGAAACCGACGAGCAGAAACCCGTTTCTTTGACATTGTTCAGTTACCCCAATTACTCGCACCCAGCTTCCACCTGCTACCCATTTTGTCAAAAGGCAGACGGTGAGTCTGATAAGCCGTTGTGTCTCAGAACCTGGGTGTACAACAACATCCACAAAACTAAAGAAAAACCTAACAAAAACGTTATAGAAAAACCGTTGTTTAACTTGACTCCGTGCGGAAGTATGTCCTTGTCGGAAGTTAGTGGTAAAATTAACTCTGTGTACATCAGCAACGATGCTCCCAGAACGTGTAACGTAGATTATGAGTCGTCGAATCTAATACACTCAACAAAAAGTTTTCGGATAAAGACTTTATGAGTTTGATTTCTGAATAAGAAGAAACGATGTGTATTCAAAATTACGATTTCTTCGTGCCGATCAAGAAACCAAAAAATCATCCATTTCTTTCTTCAAACATCAGATGCCTGATTATAGGACCGGCAAACAGCGGAAAGACGAACTTACTGTTTAATTTTATCTGTAACGAAGGATGGTTAGATTACGACAGATTATACGTATACAGCAAAACTCTGTGTCAAGCGAAATACCGAGCGTTACAGTCTATATTTTCCGAAATTGAGGGAAACTTAGGGCGGGAGATTGCGAGTTTTCACGACTCTAAAAACGACTCTCAAACGTTACTTCGCTCAAGGCCGTCATTCTAACGCCGACGTTTTTTATTGCACTCAGTCTTACACCAGAATTCCCAAACAAGTAGTTAGAGATAACACCAATTTATTATTCGTATTTCCCGTGTACGATTTAAACCTGAAACATTTGTACGAAAATCACGTCGGTCCTGACATGGAATTTCCGGAGTTTAAAACGTTGTGTAAAACGTGTTGGGACGATCCGTACGGGTTTTTATCGATCGACAAAACGTTAAACGAGGGACGTTATAAACGTACGTTTTCGTTCGATGACAAAAGAAAGAAAAAAAGATAACATAGAAAAGAAACGTGAAATAGTAAATCTCAAAAAACGTTTAAAGGCAAAATTTTTGACTCAACTTTTGGACGAACGAGATCAAGAAGAATCTTTACAAGAATTTTTTAAACCCGTCGTTAGTACTTTGAAACCTACCGTTGTTAATCAACCACCACCCGTAGTGAGTCCTGCGATTGCCGGTTTTCCAACGAAAAAACGACTAAAACGTATACGAATTATTACTCCCATAAAAAACTTATAAATCCGAGGATGAAGGTGATGAAGAGTGGGAAACCACGGGGAACGAGACGGAGAAGTTTGAACCTTCCGTCGAGCATTCAACTCCGATAGCGCGAGATCCCAATATTTCCGAATATCGTGTGTCAGTTAATCTGTGCGTTGCTCACATATTTTCGGATATATACGGATATTAGTCCAATTTTACTACTTCCAACTACTTCCAACTTTACACAGTTTGAAAAAAACTTGGTCGCATCGTTTATCATGTTTACAACTAATCTCAAGAGTATTTTCAAAACAATACACATGCTCTCGTAAGGATACATGTTGGGATTTGTTTTCAGGGCACTGAGCATAAATCATTCAGGTTTTAATATTCTAAATTAAATTTTACAGCACAAAGAAAAATAGTGGCATTTCTTGGTTTGCCTAGTAGCGCTGTTTTTCAGGATTTAGCTCTGTTTTCATAAACGACCCCATCTGGAAATAATGTAGGCTATTATTAAATTATACAGCATTTCGTCCAATTTCCACCAAATTTAGAACTTAGACGAAGAAGTTGTGAATTAAAATGGAAAATGTACCATGGTGGTTGTTACTCTTTAACGGCTCCATTTTTAAATTAGTTGGCCATTATGACATTACGCCTATTATCATCCAACTTCCTTTAAATGAAGAATGTAAATTAAGTATTTGCTATGATTTAAATTAGGGAATGATCCATTGTCATTATTACGAATTAGTCTGTCATGGTGACAGCCTAAATAGGCGGCCATTGTAAAAAAAAATCTAATTAAAAAATAAGAACGATTTCTTTGTAAGACAAAATACTTACAAGTAATTGCCATCAAATCCCTAACCTGCCAAACACATACACGATACGTCAATTCTAAAGCTTCAAAAATCAAATGCCAGATTTTGCAAGAAAATTATGTTCTTTTAATGGAAGACATTGTGTTCAAAATATTCTAAATACCCCATAATGACAGTACTTAAACTTAGGGAAAGTACACAAATAGTTAATGGATAATAATTAGGAATTGGAAAAAAAATTACATAGTCAATACATGGAATCATAAAAAAAATAACGTGAAATCTTTAAAAGCAAAAATATTTAAAAACTACGAAGGCATTTTCCATTTTCTGGATTGTTTTATTTAATGGTTTAGCTTCAATTCTCAAAGTAACACTGACTAATAAACATAAACGGAAAAGCAAATTTCAAGAGTAAGCGTATAAACGGCAAATCACAAAAAGCAACACAGTCAAGCTTTGAAAATAAAGGTGTCGACATCGAATTTCATCAGCAAGAGGATATTATCATTAGACCCTTAGTGCTGCTGAGTGTTCAACTTAAGAAATCTAATTATAGTCTTTCACTTTCCACAAGAAAGCAAATATCATTATCTATCTGTGTACGTCTTTCCCTATTTGTAAGTACTGTCGTTTTGGGGTATTTAGAATATTTTGAACACAATGTCTTCCATTAAAAGAACATAATTTTCTTGCGAAATCTGGCAGTTTATTTTTGAAGCTTTAGAATTTTTGACGTATCGTGTATGTGTTTGGCAGATTAGGGATTTGACGACAACCAGTAATTTTCCCTACTGTGATATCATGTTACCAAACCTAATTACCTCTTTTCAACCTAAAATTGGCAGAAAAGCACACATTTCACTACTGCAGGAACATCATGTGGTTCTTATACCATCTTTTAAAAATTTACAAAAAAATAGATTTATTGTTTCCCAATTCTTAAGGAGGAATGCTGATCAAAGGGTAGTAACGTATAATGATTACCAGCTTCTCGTTTATGAAATTTTACTTCTGGAACATTACTGTGAAACCTTCGTATGGTCTTCTAAGGTTTGTCTTTTTGATCCATGTCCTTAACATCAGAGTTGGACTGAATAATTTTTCTATCCCTCAGTAATCCTAAAATTGTTTACCCAGGATGGGCAACACATAGGGATCAGGTAACCTTAATTACCCAATAACATGGCCAACCTAGTAAACAAAATGAGGTTCACTTTGTCAAAATTCAAGAATAAAAACCTGTCCTTACTTACCACGTTGGTATAGTTTCATCTAACTTTAGGAATAGTTCAGAAGAATATACGTTTATTAAAGTTGTATCAGAATTTATTGCCCAAGAAATTTACTTTCATGTAAAGACAGTGTATCTTGTAATCCCATTCAATATGTACTTTCATTAAAACATGCGATTAAATCTGCAAATTGAGTTATGGTAAGTTGTTTATCAGATCAGTCAAAGTACCTGAGTCACTCGTTTGACCCAAAATTTCGGATCACGTTTTCAGATCGGGTTAACCAGCCTTCAGGTAAAAACTTGCCCTAAATCAACCTGTGATGCCATTGCCCTGCTAACCTGCATAATATTTACCCTACCAGTCTTGTTTATTAATTATAGTATGATTACATAGTGGAGTTGCTTGCATTGACAGTGAACAACTATCAGTTGCATTCTCATTGCATGAGCTGCAGAGAATTATGATGGTAACTTGGATTCAATCAGTTACGCACTACTGAAAATGGTAGCGGCTAACTGCTAGCGTGCAACTGGTAGCGTGTAAATCGGTCTCACTACATAATCCTTGAATATTCCGCAAGCATTCCTAACGGCATAAAATCTCTACTACTACAAGACTACTGCATATTTCGTTATTTTATGTAAGCGATACTACAACAAACACAAGGCTGTGCTTATTGGGGGCGTTTAGATCATTTTGAAATA
Source organism: Lithobius niger (assembly GCA_023313725.1). Taxonomy (NCBI): domain Eukaryota; kingdom Metazoa; phylum Arthropoda; class Chilopoda; order Lithobiomorpha; family Lithobiidae; genus Lithobius; species Lithobius niger. Next base: position 43,332 of record JAHWFP010099473.1, on the reverse strand, counting down.
CAATAACAATATTATTATCCTGTAAAAATAACGAGGGAAAACCTTCCCAGACTCTAACGAACTTATTTTTTTTGTATTGCCAAAATGGAGATGCATAAAACTGTATTTAAAAGAAGAGAGGTAAGAATGTTAAATATAAAACTATTAAAACGAATATTTTAGCACTTCTTTTAAAATCAAAGCGAAGCATGAAGGTACTGACGAAATAAGATGCATATGTTTATTTTTAAGCATGTATCTTATGACATTCTTCCAGTTTGTTTGTTTCTGTGATGACTTTTAACAATAACACACTTAGCAGCTTACGAGGTTTCGTGAATCGAAGCCATATTTACACTATTAAAAAATCATGGCTGTCTGTCTACCAAAACCAGTGACTTACATCTGTCATAGAATAGCAGAACAAATGACTAATTCACTATGCATTCCACGTACATAAAAGCAAAACTACGTGAAAGGTCCATGATTATTGTAACTGTCAAACGAAACACTAATTTGATCGAATTTTAACCATTTTTGTATGTAAAAAAACTACTGTTCAGCAGAAAGCGACATTATTTGCACGTGAGTTGAAGACTAATATTCGTTCAACGGATTTTTCTAATGTTTATAGTTAATATACTGCATCTTTTGGGTGCCTTGAAAAAGTTCTCTAAAGCTATATTTTGTACATTTTTAATGATTTATTTAAAAATGACTACTTTCCCTCTGCAAGAATTTAGTCACGCTATTGTGAGGTAAGTTTGCACGATTTCAAAATTTCAGTCTGAAATTTAAAATTAACGGGATTATACCTCCAAATGAGATACTTCTCACTTTATCTTGATATTTCCCATTAAGGGTTTATTTACCGACCATCTTCAATACCTTATTAAAACTTCTTTATAAAATATGATAGCTAGAATGCATCGTCAATGTTTCGTGTGGCAATATAGCAAGGGGGAAGTTGCTCTAGGTAGAATACTTGCCCAGACATGAATGAAAAAAATATACCTACATCAACAATCTTCAGTGATGCTTCCACTGATGCATGAAATTTGCATTTATTATTGTGAATATCGTATGGAATCATGACAAATTCTTCCGTGGGTCGAATTCTGAAATGCTGTGGCGAAGAAATGATGGTTTCAATCTTATAAAATAACACGAAAGAGTGCGCAAGGGAAATTATGGTGACAGTGAAAGAGATCATTTAGGCTCAAAGACATAGGCGGGATTAGGTCCGGAAAAACTTCAACGATGGGTCACGTTTTCAAGTTGTAGACATAGCCAGCTTTGCATGCACCACAGACCATTGGCCCAGAGCCATATTAGTCCAATTCAGTTGCAATATAACCAGAAAGGTAGGCAACTTTTGTTGGACTACTACCTTATGAAGTAGCTGTTTGCTTGTTCAGTTCACAGCCACGGGACTAGATGGGCATGCAACCTAGACATGAAGGGTAAAGCTGAGCAGCTAATGTGGAAAGGCTTTCCAGAGTTAACGTGTATATTAAATTTTAGGAAGCCTACACTGTTGTGAAGATTGGCTCAGGAAAACCATAAAGTGCTGAAATAATATTTAACCTCAGTTTCAGACTAGGGAGCAATTTAAAGCAACCAAAATATTTGAATCTCGGGTACTAATAAAAAAATACACCACAAAATTTTAGAAACGTGCTGAATATGACATTACACAACAGAAGAAACTTAATGGGTTAATTAAAAGTACGAAAATAAGCAAGAAAACATTGTTGTCATTCCATTTCAGCAGAAATGACAGGAGTGACAACCGAGTAAAAACGAAAGAGCAACTGACTCAACTAGTATGGTCGATTGAGTGCTAATTCTCTGTTGGGGTGTGCGCCACGTCACAAGGCTAATTTTAGTTGTAAACAGGACAGAAAAGCTTAATGGGCTCTAGAAGTGTTAAATAAATCCGGATGCTCACTTTATTTCTTTTACTTTTAAACAATGAGACGTTAAAAATGTGAAAACTGTCAAAGTAATGATATGAAACTAAAAACAAAAAACGTTCAGTCATTCATCTGTCACCCTAGCCGATAATCAGATAGAACGATGCTTTCATGGCACCACACTCTTTGCGTTTCGATTTTAGGTATCTTGGGGGAGGCACAATACTGTCACACCTTCTGGGATTAGCAAACTCCACTAAAATACGCACCATTTAAAACTGATTAATTACAAACATACATCTGTTTTTTTCTATGTCGTCCTGTTCTGTCCCATATTGCTGGTGCCAAATCCTTGATCTCCACAATGCATGGTGAAGATGAAGTCTAGTTGGTTACATCGGAGAAAGGGGCAGGTTATCTGCATATTTACCGAATAATGCAATTATTTTTTTGCGTAATCATATTACGAAAATTATGGAAAAAAGAAAGTCGTCGTGTACATGGCCTTTCTTTTTTGCCGTGATGTACAGGATCCATGTTTGAAGTTTGGTCACAGTTCTTAGTTACCATAAGTTACTTTAGTTTGCACACCAATAGACACATTAGCTGTCATAATTGATGTGATAATTACATTATTCTATCACGCATAATTTGACACATTCAACACCAGTTTATGTTTTATGGTAAGAATAAAAAGAAATATTGCAGTCAAAAAGTAATGAACGTCAAGAAGCAATATAGTGCAGCATTAAAACAATTTGTTAATCCTGTCCAAACATCAAGGAATCCAAACATTAATACCCTTAACAACTTAGAAGCTTTCGTGCATCCTAGGGCACATTTAAAACTGTCACCTTTTGATCCACATTCGAATTTTTGCTCTGTCTGGTTACCAAACAACATCAATACACTGCAATCACAGCTGCAACAACATCCAAATTACAAATAATGAATCAAGCCAAACACAATACAAGAATTAGCAAATATAAAATATCAGTTTACAAGCAAACGATAAACATTTAAGTAAATTCAAAAATAAATAAATAACAAATTCGTAAATTAATTAAAAATTAAATAAATAAAACTTAGGTAAAAATAATTTTCAAAACTTTACCAAGAAAATTCAAATTTGATCATAAGTATATAAAATAATGTATATAAAAAGAAATATACAAAATAAAATGAAACAGTATAATTAAATTTTATTGTTTTATAAACAATAAAATTAAAATAAATTAAAATTAACACAACTTTATTAAGTAACCAAATAAAAAAAATAAAACAGCCTAAATGAACAAACCAAAATGAATAGAACGTAGAAATATTACTTTCAATAAAGAAAATAAAACTAAATAACTAAATAAATAAAATAACTAAAAGTAGCTCGAAATATACCTCATCAAAACCTAAGCAAAACTCATAAACGCACAATTCCTAAATAAAATCAATATACCCCAACAACGACCTGTCCAATCAACGCACAACTAAAATACTATAGAAATGCAATAAAACCAAAAACATCCACCACAGCAAGATTCAACTATGCCCAGAAGACTTTCCAATTCCCAACTTTATCACACTCCCTATTGCCATGCATTGTTTTCGTGCCCGTAGTCCTGATACATATGCATTCAAACAACCTTCTAATCCAAAAGTCTATCATTCTTCCCAGCACCATACCATCATTCCATGCTATCTCGTGGCTGGTGTTAGTGGCATGCTTTGCCAGGAAACTCTGGTCATTCCCTTGCACAGTATCTTTGAAATTTTCCCGGATTTGCACTTCCTACCCATCTCGCCTACGCATGATTTATCACACCCTTGTCATGGAATAAAACAGTATCCCTCTCTGCTGCTTTACGTCTGCAAAGCCACTCTCTACACTCACCACCCTCCCAAGACTCTTGCTATATTTAAACACTACTTTGGCCGAATATTTCTGGTGTTTAAATCTTCCAACCGAGCCTGCCATGTATGAATCACTAATATCGCAAATGTTTTAACTTCTGTCCTTTCCCTGTCAACACTCCCCCTTTCAACCAGCAGTCAATCTGGGTCTTAAGGTATCCACTCCTATTATACCATACTCCAAAATTCATCTTCCAGTACACTTATAGCTACCTCATTGTTTGATTCTGTGGCGATTCTGCCACACTAACCTATAGAATCCCTCTGCTTGACAGTAGGTATGTAGGCGGAATACCACGTTTTTATTTAAAATTTGTGTTATATTTTACATATATTTGTGTTTTTATGATCATATTTTTTAATTAATGTGCATTATTATTGTTATTGTCTTATTATTACTTTTGTTACTATTTTTGTTTTTATTTAACTTTTGTTTTATTTTACTTTTATTTATTTTCGTTTATTGTATTTATGCATTTGTCATTTAATTATTTCTATTTTGAGTTAATTTAAATGTTTATTGTTTGCTTCTGAATCTGATCTTTTATGCTTAATTCTTTGTATTGGGTTTAGCTTGATACATTGTTTGTAACTTGGTTGCGACTGGCTTTGCCTGCGGTGTTTGGATCTTGCTTGGCAACCAGACAAAGGGAAATTGCAAATGTGGCTGAGTGGGAGACATTTGAAAGTGTGGACACTAATGCACGAAAACTGCTGAGATGATACAGTTGTTATTGTGTTTGGTTTCCTTGGTGCTTGGATAATTTTGTTGTACACAGTGTTTGTGGTTACTAGTAGTCGTCATGCGTTCAAGGCAGGCACGGAAGGGACGTCACAGGGGGTGTGACGTCACTACCCCAACTTATGACACCACTTCCGGTCCAAGACGGTCATGCCCATAGGGTGACTCCCCAAGATGGCCGAGCCCTAAAATGGCATCTAATACAACCAGTAGTATCGTCTGGTACAGGCACGGAAGTGACGTCACTACCCCAACCCCACTTATGACGTCACTTCTGGTCCAAGATGGCCACGTGACTCCGCAAGATGGCCGAGCCCTAAAATGGCGTCTAATACAACTAGTAGTACCGTGTGGAAATAAAGAGGACTCGGACCAATACTCATCAACACAAACCTCAGTTTTACTGACAAGATAAAAATATGTACAATTGGATTTATTTACAGTACATCCAAAAGGAAAAAAAACGGAACAATCACGTAGTCGAACAGTGAAAATAAGGAAGAGTACATACATTATCGTCTAATACAAAACGTTTTCCATCAAAACAAGCAAGACCCACTTTATTTAGCATCACAGTGAACAATTCGTTTCTAAAACTGCGAATAGTGACCTGGTTGTATGAGTGAGTCTTATGCTCATTTAAACAGGTAAGGTAGTCGTTATACGACACTACATTGTTTAATACATCCTTTTTATTCCTTTACCAACCTTTATAACACTTCAAGCACAATCGGAATGGTACATTTTAGATCTTAAACCAATAAATTCCTTTATAGGCTTGCCTATAGTCTCATCTTTAAAGGTACCCAACACCTTTTTGTTATGCTCGCTATACAAAGGATGGTCTGTATGATAATTACTAGTGTCAAACAGATGTAATAATGACTTCATGTCATCGTAAATATCGGGAATCTCCACTTCCATCATAAGTGAATCGGTATCTGTCATTAAGAGACTACACCTGTCGCCGCCTCCTTTCTTTCATATAATCGTAAAAAAACATACATTACAAGCTTGGATTGTTCCAAGACACAACCCCCGACAGGTACTGGTCGATCTAGGGTAACTTTAAGTTTATGCATCTTGAAAAGAACTAGGTCTGGACTTAGCACATCAGAAAAATCCAGGGAAGGTGAGTTTATTAATTTCAAGGCCTTTGCCTCATTAACGGCGAATTTGATGTTTACCCGCTTGCGAACGTTCTCCATAGATTTACCAAAGAAATAATTAACGGCCAGCTTTTAAAAGTTTCTCTCAAACTCCGTCATAGCATCCTTCCTTTTGTTTGTGTTAAAATCTACGAATGGTTTCAGCCACACCTGTTCCATAAACTTGATCCCCTTTCAGACCTTTGTCAAGACCATCCCATGCTTTAAATAGTACAATAGGTTTTTATGATAACAGATGCAATCCTTACGTGGTCCCAAATGAGGTACTAGTTTACGACACGTAGTGACCAAAGGTGGAGCTAGCTCTGCATAAAAGGTGAAAACATTTCCTGTGTTACATCAATGTGTTCGGCAGCTACAGGGTAATCGGAATGTGAATCGTGTAATGTGTTAGGATAGCTCAGTCCACCTGCAACAGGTAACCTGTAGTCTTCGGGTATACTTGTTACATCGAAAGACTCGAGTTCTTCTTCCGTCAGCCACCTAAAACCTGAAAACGGTAAGGCTTACTCAAGCAAAATCCATACAGATTTGTTGCATCTAAATATATTATGTAAGTGATTTGTTTGGTGGGATCGTAGTCTTCCAAGAGCGGGTTGTTCACTCAGGCGTATCTCTTAGTGATAATTAAAACGCCACCTCGTATTCCACTACTTACAAAATTATGAATATCGACGCTAGACAATAGCTCTAATTTTATGTTCGTCATGCGTAAGGCGGCGCCCCAACTGAGTCCAGGTAAAGTGTAAAAGTGACTGAGGTCTAACTTATAATCCCTCATGGTAATATTCCTAAAGTTCTCGAAGCAGTCAGCTAGTAATGCTACATCGGTTAAAACGTAAAGATTGTGATATGAACCTAGTGTGGTGCAACCCGTTGCTTCCCAACCATATGTGCATACGAATATTTTTCATCCGTAATATGGCTATTTGTCAAAGTAGAAAGAAAGCATCTTTCGGTGGTAGCTGCGTTTCGTCAAATTTTTTGAATCCCGTACAATATTCGTACATGTAGACGCCCTTACGTTTCAACAAGTGGTGGAAGTCGGGAAATATAAATTCTAAAACAGGAAATGCGGTTATCGTGTCAGACAAATTACCAAGCGATGATGGTAAAAACAAGAATGAAGCCATAAATTTAAAGGCTCCTATTTTGAGGGCTCTGAAACGTTCGCTATTCTGAGGAATTACAGAAATACTTGCGTCATTGAAATATTTTAAACCCCTAACCAAGAAATGCTGGTCATAGGTTTTCAAATTATGTATTACAATCGGAAACTCGTCTTTAAGCTGATAAGGGGGGGGGGATTGAGGCTTAATGGCGCGTCGACAACTTGGTCATTAGCGCCAACCTCAGTCACAGTGCAGTGGTCCGGGTTGCCACTGCACCACACATTACAGAGATGTTATTCAAACCCCTAATCTAAATCTTGTCATACAACTGTACCTCCTGCAAAAATTGAAAAACACCGGACAGGAGGACAGACTTATCGCCCAACTGACGCGCAATGTCATGCGGAAGATGGAACCGACGACGAACACCATCAAGATGGCGACAATCAACAAGTAAGTGCCGGACCGTAAGTGGCCGTCGACACCAAGAACATTCAGGAGGGTCAACCCCCCGCAAAAGGAAACAGTGAGTAAGCCGGGTGTGACCAATCCGCAAACGGGCCAACACAACCTCCTCACGGCGACTGCGGCGACACGCCGAGTGCCACTCCTCGACAGTGCCTTTAATGGTCCGTAACTTATTACCGTCTTGTCTGTCCCACAAGGTTTGCCAAAAAGCGTGTAACCTCAGACGCAGAGTTGGAAAGGCATCTGAGGGAACAAGGCTGAGATCCCTACCGAGAGGGCCAGAAAGGGCCCCTTTCGCAGCAGAATCAGCTTGTTCATTCCCTGCTATCCCAACATGGCCCGGGATCCAGCAGAAAAGCACGGTTTTCCGCTGGCCAGGCAAGCGGGAAAGCAAAGCTTGGACACGTTGTGTCAAGGGGTTCCGAGGATTGTAATTCGCCAAGGACTCCAGGGCACTCATGGAATCACTAAAGACAATGAAATGCGTGCCCTGAAGGTCAAGGATCCATTCCACCGCCAAACCAAGAGCCAAAAGCTCTGCAGAGAACACAGAATAGCCTGATGGAAGGCGATGGGCAATCGTTACACCCTTACACACACAAGCACACGCCACGCCAACGTCGGACTTCGACCCATCAGTAAACAGGCGCTGATAACCGGCGTACCGAGAAGTCAGCCGCCGGAACTCCTGTAAGTACCTTGCTGGTAGAGTGGAACCCTTCGGGAGGGACGCCAGAGCAAAAATGAAACTGCCACCTGGGACAAGCCAAGGGGCAACTGGCATTCTCTCAAGCCTCAAGACGCAGGGCATTTCAAAGGCTATCTCGTGACAGGACTGCTGGAGCCTATCGCGGAAATCACCCTTACCCACCCTGCGTCTACCGACTCGCAAGTCTGGCCCAAAAACCATGGACCAAGCAGGACTGGATTGCACAGCACGCAAATGCACAGCATACTGAATGGCAAGCTGTCGCCGACGAATGGCCAAAGGTGGCTCCGAGGCCTCAGCATAGAGGCTGACCACTGGAGAAGTTCGAAAAGCCCCAGTCGCCACACGCAGGCCACTGTGATGCACTGTGTCCAACATCTGGAGAGTGGAGTCACTAGCCGAATCATAGACCATACACGCATAATCAAGTTTGCTGCGGACAAGGGCTCGGTAGAGGCGCAACATGGCAGCGCGATCGGCACCCCATGAAGTGCCCGACAGGACCCGCAAGATGTTAAGCGCCCGCAAAGCCTTGTCTTTAAGCTGGCGTAAGTGTGGAAGCCAAGACAACCTGGAATCGAACACCAGACCCAGGAAACGTGCATGTGGGACAACAGGAATTTGTGCCTGCCCCAAGTACAGGCAAGGATCCGGGTGCAGTGTTCGTTGGCGGCAAAAGTGGATGCACACAGTCTTGTCCGGAGAAAACCGGAAACCATTACTTACCGCCCAGGTCTGGACTTTGTTAATTGCCAGCTGTAGCTGCCGCTCGCAGGTCTGCATGCGAGCTGCCCGAAAGCGCAGGCCGAAATCATCGACAAACAATGACTGGGGAACAGCAGCTTGCTGAGCAATGGGGTTGATCCCTATAGCAAACAAGACGACACTAAGAACACCACCTTGAGGCACACCATTCTCCAAGACAAACGGGCGGGAAAGAGTCGCCCCGACACGAACGCGAAAAGAACGGCCTGAGAGGTAAGCAGAAAGCAACAGTGGCATCTGTCCCCTCAAGCCATAGTTATAGAGATTACGGAGAATCCCATAACGCCACGTCGTATCATACGCCTTCTCCAAGTCAAAGAAAACCTGAACCAGATGATGACGCAGGCGAAAAGCCTCCCTCACATCTGATTCAAGGGCAACTAGATGATCGATAGTTGACCGAAACCGTCGAAAGCCACACTGGGACACAGATAAGAATCCCCGTGATTCCAACACCCACACCAACCGCTCACTGACCATCCGTTCCATAAGTTTACAGACACAGCTAGTCAGAGCGATTGGGCGATAACTGGAAGGAGAAGTAGGGTCCTTGCCCGGTTTTACAATCGGGATGACCACTGCTGTCTTCCATGCTGCTGGAATAGAGCCCTCTGCCCACACACGGTTGAACATCCCCAGCAAGAACTGCTGGGATGCAAGAGGCAGATGTTTCAACAGTTGATAGTGAATATCATCAGTGAGTCATGCGACTTGGACAAAGCTGAAACAAATTCCTGCCAGGTAAGCGGTAAATTGTACTCCTCTAGCCCATCGGAGCGAAAGTCAAGAAAGCGAGCCTCTTCTCTACGCTTAATCCCGAGGAAACCAGGATCATAATGGTCATCACCCGAGACCCGCGCAAATGCAGACGCAAGACAATTGGCGATATCTGGCACAGAAGAGATCACGGTATTTGCCACCTTCAGCTGTGAAACCGGGGAAGGCACGCTCCTCCCCGAAATCTGGCGCACCTTCCGCCACACCTGCTGAGAAGGCGTGGAGCGCGCGATCGACGAAACATAAGCTGCCCACGAAGCACGTCTAGCCTCACGGATGACATACCTGGCACGGGCACGACAGCGCTTAAACGCTACAAAGTTGCCAGTAGTCGGGCTGACCGTGAATGCACGCAACGCTCGCCGGCGGGCCTGAATGGCCTGCCCGCAAGCAGGCGTCCACCACGGAACAGGAACCCGCCGCGGCTGTGTGGACGTACGCGGGATAGTAGCATGAGCAGCAGCAAGGACCACATCAGTGAAATGAGTGGAAAGTTCATCCACATCAGAAAAGTCCTCAACCGCACGCTGAAACACAGCAGCCTCAGCAAAGGCTGACCATTCAGCACGCTTAAGCGCCCACCGGGCTGGCCTGGAAGCCACAGAACCCCCTTGTGTTGTGGACAACACAATGGGGAGGTGATCGCTTCCATGCAGATCGGCAGTGACAGCCCAAGTGAAGTGAACTGGGATGGCCAGCGAGCAAAAGGCTAAGTCCACCGCTGACCAATTGCCCGTTGCCAAGTTACAGTGTGGCATGGCTCCATCGTTCAGGATGCAAACGGACCCCCTCCGCATCCACTCCTCAAGGACCCTTCCCTTGTTGTCAGTATTAGGTCCTCCCCACTGGACATGGTGGCTGTTAAAGTCGCCCAGCAAGATGAACGGGGCAGGAAGCTGCCGAACCAGGTCCTCCAGGTCACCAACCCCAAAGACCTCATCCGGTGGCAAATAAAGCGAACAGACAGTAATATCCAATTGGAAAGAAACTCGAACTGCTACCGCCTGAAATCTAGTGTGCAGAGGCACACTGTTTAAGCTGATAATAGAGATTGCACTTGCTATGAGCAGCACCCCTGAAAACGCCGCTCAAATGACAATGAGCACACACTTTAGGGTTGAAGGGGTTGTTTACAAAAAGTTTGTCACAGATATAACAATGAGTTGCCTCATTAAAGCATCTTAACTCTTCATCGGATAAAACATTGGTACAAATTGAGATTTAATGTACTGAATGACCTCGTACTCGTCTTCAATAGCTTTAAAAAAGGTTTCGACACAATCTCCAGCCCTGTATACATGTTTCGAATGAATTTCCCCATTAGGACCAATAATGACGTAGGCAAACCTGCAAGGGATGTGCGCCTGCGTGTTAAGAGTGAAGGGGTGTGTGGGGTCGGGTCGACACGTGTCTATAGGAGGTAATATTGCCTCGAAATCAGCATACATGACGTAAGGATGACGTATTTGATGGTCGTATCTGGTAAATGACATTTTTTTAGCAGGCACGACAGTGTGTTGAGGTGCGCAAGACTTACAAATAGTAAGTTGTTCAATTAATCTATCAACACTACGAAACGACGAAATGCAGTACTGACACACATATCTACTATTGTCAGAGTGGATCAAACGACTAAAGTTCTTCATATAGCAGTAGTGCTGCCCCCAAACCAAAAGCAGCTTCACCTCGGGACAATTCTCCCTTTTACTGATATGTATGGGGAAAATATTCTCGTCTTTGTAGCCGTACAGGCAGATGGCAACGTTGTTTTTGGCTTCTAACTTAGGAATTTCGTGTACGGGTGTAGGGAAGCTAATTCCGGTTAAATCCAAGGTACTTTCGTACCTAGTATAATGTTCAACCCTAGAATCATTATGCGGAGCCGGGTGAAGCCCTGCTAGAATCGAATAAATGAAACATTTATTATCAAAACACTTCGAGTTAACTAAAACCCTCTTATTTTTCAAGTAGTCATCTAATAATACGATGCCACACTCCCCTGCATGTGGAGTGTACTTGCCCACGTGAATGTCGCATCATATTATTTTAGATAGCATCCAGCCCAACCCATACCGATAAAAAAATGTCCAGTTGGTGTATTATTCTAGAAATGGTTACACCGAGTTGACTCTGAATGTCCTTGGGCTTTAGAACGATCAATGCTGCGCTACACCGATAGACGGGCATATTTATCACCTCCTTTTCGAGTCCTAGTTTCTCCAGTATTAAAGTCAAACACAATAGAAATTTAAACTGCGTGAGACGTCCCTATAATATAGCGAACAATTGTTCTAGGTAGGAATGGAAGGAATGGAAATAAGAATCGACGTCGATGAATGTGGTGGGCTGATCGTAAACGTAACGTTGAAAGTAGTTCCTGAAGGCAGATGCTTGGACTTGTAAAGGACCTATAGTCCAATCAAATTATGCCAAATTATAGCTCAACCTAGAACTAATTGCAACAAAATTGAGTCTAATTGATTCTGGGCGGAAAAATGCGCTGAACACGATGGAATAAAGTCTACCCCTGTCAGTCCGCTAATTCATTATTTTTTTACGTCTTTCTGACGTATTTTGGACGTATGGGAGTTCTATGGGCTTAATATGGGTCTGAGGATTTTAATAGTCTGCATTACTTTTGAAGCCCTTTACATAAGCTAACGAATGGCGCAAACCCTATCTTTCTATCTACAATAGGTAAAAAGTTATGTGCTCTAGAGTTTTGACGTATTGTCCATTTGTTGACGTGTTTTGTACGTGTGGCTTCACTGCAGGGCAAGGACGGGTCTTTCGGCATTAACACTCCCTGTCTTTTGAAGACCATTATATGAGCTATAAAATGTCACAAACCCTATCCCTCTATCTTCACTAGTAAAAACGTGGCGTCTTAATGAGTGACACCATCTTTGTGACGTTTTGTAGGGTAGGCTTCACTGCGATGCAATTAACATCTGTAAGTCCTCAACCATCAACAAATCGAAAGCATAATGTTCAATGAAAATTTCAGCACACAATACTGGATTGGAAATGTGATACATAAGTTTTACGTAAAACTTCACCTTCACCTCAAAAATTGTATTTTAACAATATTACACTTAATTTGCATACGCTACTTGTTTATAATTCGTGATTTTCTATTCAAAGTGCTCCAACGAGCTGTCTAATAACCCTATATAGACAAATTTATTAGACTCTTTGGAAAGATTGCGATGTATACTTTTCATCAAAGCTAATCAAAATCCTTAAGCTGCAATAGGGGCTGTCCTACACCTGTTTAAAGATGATGTGGTAATGGAAAGAGTATGGTAACATACGAAATCAAAGTGCTTTGATAAGTTCTCTAATATGCCCAGATAGACAAACTTAGGTTTTTTGGAAACGTTGTAATGTATTCTTTCCATCAATACTAATCAAAGTTATTTAGCTGCAATAAGAGCTCTCCTACGCATATTTAAAAACAATGTGGTAGTTGAAATGTGGGGAAAGCGTATGGTAATATTTGAATTCAAAGTGCTCTGATAAGCTCTCTAATAAGCCTAGAAAGACATAGTTAAGCTCAATGGAAAGGTTGTGGTGTATTCTTTCCATCAATGCTAATCAAAATTATTTTAGCTGCAACAGGGGCTGTCCTATGCCTACTTAAAAATGATCTGGTAATGAAATTTCGGCAAAAGCATATGGTAATATTTGAATTCAACGTGCTCTGATGTGCTGTCTATAAGCCTAGATAGACATACTTAGTCTCTTTAGAAAGGTTGTGATGTATTTTTGACGTCAATGGTAATCAAAATCATATAGCTGTAATAAAGGCTGTTCCACGCCCGTTTAAAAATGATGTGGTAATGGAATTGTGGGGAAAGCGTATGGTAACATTATAATTCAAAGTGCTTTGATGGGTTCTCTAATAGGCCTAGATAGACATACTTAAGACTCTTTCGAAATGTATTCGTTCGAAGAGGGATTTAGCTTAACTCCTAACAAAGTCAGAATTTGATGATAAACTCTTAAACAGTGAAATGAGCATGCATCAGAAGTGGGTG
>JAHWFP010099473.1:12157-29647 GCA_023313725.1 Lithobius niger | reverse complement strand
TAATTTAGAAAGCTAACTGGTGAACTTGCTAATGCAAATTTCGGTTAGAGTTTCTCCAGGTTTTCCTTCATAAAGTTTGGCCACGGCTTTCTCTCCTGCTGATATATGTCTTCGTTTGTGCTTTTTTATTTACCGAAGACTGATGCTTCAGAAAGTTAACACTTTTGAGCATCTTTAACGTCTCACCCTTCCTAACTGAAAACACCCTGGAATTTGTGTTACAACTTAGAAAGGCATGAGCGAAAAGAATATTTTCTGTGACATGTTCTCTGAGTTGTTGTGAAATGGCTTTAATATCATATTTGAATGTGTCCTTTGAATTCATCTGCGGTTCTGGGCAGAGGTAGATGTTGCAGGTTGTATTGACAACATAGTGTAAAAGAAGCAGATCTGTGTTTCTCCACTTATTGTTATAATATTGTGAGCTGATTGGATAGCTTCCTTAACAAAGAGCTAGTCAGCATTACCGGGTGCCTGAGCTACCTTGCATCCATTGTCTGTTAGGACTTTCGACAAGATAGAACGAATACATCACAACCTTACGAAAGAGCCCAAGTTTGTCTATCTAGGCTTATTATAGAGCTCATCAGAGCACTTTGAATTCGAATATAACCATTCGCTTTTGCCGTAATTCCATTACCACATCATCTCTAAACAGGCTTAGGACAGCCCATACTGCAACTAAATAATTTTGATTAGCATTGATGGAAAGCATACATCACAACCTTTCCATAGTGTGTAAGTATGTCTTCTAGAGTTATTAGACAGCTCTTTGGAGCACTTTGAATCGAAATCACCAATTATAAATATGTAGCGTATGCAAATTAAGTGTAATATTTTTAAAATACGATTTTTGAGGTCAAGTGTTGCTTTTACGTAAAACTTGTTTGTCACATTTACAATCCAGAATTGTGTGCTAAAAATTTTCATTGAACATTATGATTTCGATTTGTTGATTGCATCGAAGTGAAGCCTACCCTACGTCATAAAGATGGCATCACTCATTATGACGTAACTTGTTTACTATTGCAGATAGAGGAGTAGGGTTTGCACTATTTTATAGCTCGTATAATGGTTTTCAAAAGACATATGGAATGTTAATTACGTCAGACCCGTCCCTGCCCTGCAGCGAAGCCATACGTAAAAACACGTAAAAAATGGAATATACGTCAAAACATTAGAGCACGTAACGTTTTACAACGTTTTACCTATTGTAGATAGAAGGATAGGGTCTTTAGCGTATGTAAAGGGCTTCAAAAGTAATGGGGACTATTAAAGTCCTCAGACCCATATTAAGCCAATAGGACTCTCATACGTCCAAAATACGTCATACAGACGTCAAAAAAAAAAAAATTAGCGGAGTGACAGTGGTAGACTTTATTCCATCGTGTTTAGCGCATTTTATCCGTCCAGAATCTTTTGGTCTCAATTCTGTTGCATTTAATTCTAGGTACAACACTAATTTGACTGGACTACTACAGATTCTTGCGAAACGGAAGAATGATTAATGGCGTTGTGCAGCACAAAGTCGTCATCGGTGCTGAAGGTCAGTCGACAGGTACAACAAGTGATGAGGTGTCGTTGTCTGTGCCTGCGAAGGGCAATTCCAGTAGTGAATGAATTGTCGCAGACGAAGTTCCTGGAGGTGTGAACCCTCGCACGATGGTTAGCCAGACCACGTGCTGTAGTGTAAGTCTTTTCACATTCTTCACAGCGATGAGCCATTTTATTTAACCTACAATAAAAAATGAATAAAAGGAAGAGCTCCCGTGCTTATGTAGCCTGCAAAACACATTAAAACAAGTAAAACTAGAACCCTAGTGTTTGCGAACAGAAATAAAAAAATAAAAAAATAAACCAACATGTTTACATTTTATAGCATGTTTTATTACCAACTCAGTTACAGTTCTTTTACTAAGTTGTATACGTACTGATCTGGAGTTTTAACGGCTTTAAGAGTCTAGACAATAGTATTAGACGAATATCCGTTAAACCTCATCAATATGTAATAAATACAGTAATGGGGGGGGGAGATGAGGCTTAAATACAGTAATGTCCGCAGACGCTGGTGTTGTATTCTTGAAACTGAGTTACATTAAACCACTATTTAGTAGAACAATTTGTATTTAAATAATTAATGATAGAATATGACAAGGGTAGCAAGCCGTATGGGTCAAAATGATCACAAGGTCTTAAGATGACCCAGTTGCTTCCGGGTTGGTCACAAGTGTCCAGATTTACGACTGACCAGATGAGTAAATTTGGTACGTGATTTTCTGGAAAGGTCCCGAGAAAACGTTTCTGAGGTGTTCATTCCGTAGACAGCACATTTCTTCGTTCGCCAATTTCGAGAATAGCCTCGTGTTCTCCCAGTGTTATCACGGTAACGTTTTGGGTTAAGGTATTCACAAATGTCAGTTCTATTCTCGCTATACCATTCTTCACTAAAGACACGTGAGAAGGACCATTAGCGTTTCTATTGTCGGTTAGGTCGAAGCAGAAGAAACAATGTCCGTTTTTGTAATCCGAGTATGCTATACCAGTTTCCGCGTTGTCAAAGGCTGTACCTAAGCCCTGGAATATCGACATGTAGGCGTTCGTGTAACAATTAGCATCAAAGTTCATTGTTATTGGCTAGCCGTTATATATCTCACCATCGATGGAAAGGGTTATAGAAATGAGTCCAAAGGTGTCAAAGTAAAAATGATCGTTTACATAAATACCATTGTAGGTGGCGTAACGTGTCATGCAAACAATCACTCTAGAGGGGACATTGCCATTAAGGGGTTATCGTTCTGTCCACTCTTGACTCCCTGAATAAAGATGTGGGTTCGAAGCTCGGTATTCCTGTAAGGATACTTAGCCAGTCCACTACTCAAAACTTTAGCATGTGCAGTTAAAATGTTCGGAGATGGAGTCACCTTACGCACGTACAACGACGCATCTTTGAATGTAACAACCGAGTTGATGTTGGCCATAGCACCGGTGGCGGTCATAAACAAATCGAAATTGGGTTTATGTGGAACGAACCTAAACTTGATCTCTGTATTGTTCAAAATCAAGATAGGCTGCATACAAATGTCGTCGTGTATTCATCCCAGTAACTCTACACTAGAGCTCTCACCTATGCGCGTCCTCCTTTCACCTGAGGTTCTCTATCCCGAAACGTGCAATAGCGTCTTTTTGACCTCCGAAGAGTAACTGAGATCTGTCTGTATGAAAGCTTTGAATCCATATTTATCGTTGGTGGTACCGGCTAACTTCCCGTTAAAAAAGATGTCTACTCGTGAAAACAAAGCTTGGACTAACAAGTTCGTACAACCTATATTAGGAGTTTGTGCTGCCGTCAGGTTTTCTCCATCGCCTTGAAGCACTTTCAGCTTGATGTAAATTAAAGATTGAGAGAGATCCACGTATGAGTCGCTTCCTGCCACGGTGAAGTCCATCACCTGGTCAGCAGACACGGGTGCTAGGGGTTGGTACTGTTCATATTTAGTCTTTTGTATACCGAGTTTAGTGGGCTGTACAGAGAAAATGTTTAATGGGCTAAGAAGACACTCGCAGGAAAAAGGGCTTAGGATACTCATGGCCTTGATTGGACAGCTTACCGCTAGCAGTTTTTTTAGCCTTTGTTTCACGGAATCCTTGAGGTTCATACCCCCTAGTACGTCACCTCCTATACCAACCCACGTACTGAGTGCTTTTCTCCCAAAATAGCTACCTATACTTTCAATAAAGGTATGACGACATCTACAGGTATTAATTGCATTCGTTTGTACATCTCTATTTGGCTACTAATCCTCCCAGTAGGCCTAAAACGGGTCCCAATAGGGCGCCGAGAAACCCTCTGATTTGGTTCTTGGACAGGTGTTTATGTTTGTCTTTGTTGGAACAGCTTTTGGATGCTAGTTTCAAAAGTGCCTTTTTATATTTTTAGTGTCTTTTTTTGAATGGAATTTAAAGGTATACGTCCATTTAATAAATTTAATGAGGCTAAGCACAGCACTTCTCGTATTTCGGGGCACTGTAGCAAAATCGTCTTCACTCGTTTGGTGGCCTTTTATAATTTAACACTTCTAGCAATGGAACAAAGTCTAATATCTTACTAGCCTTCATTTTGGTTGGTACACCATTATTGGTAATTTAGAGATATTTGAACGAAACCTTTTAGCTTCCGGCGTTAGAGGATGGATGTCTATTAGGAGAAAGTCACCCAATTCTTTGGTTGCTTTTTTGTAAATGGGTAACAGGAAATCTTTACCACACTGGCAATTGGTTGGCTAAAACCTTCAACTGTCCAATATCTCGACTCGATTTGAAGAGTGGTATTTAGCGATACAGTGCTTAAAGTCTTTGAAAATAAATTATGTACTACGATAATTGCAGTAATGCTTCTGTGATCACTACCCCTCAAAACCACGTCGTGAAGTAAATCGGTAAGCACAGAATATACAAGGTCGTCAAAAATTAAAACTGCGTCACGTGGTATACTGTCATAAATGTCTCTGTTGAAAAGTTGAGTGAAATTGTACGGGTATAGGACTTGCCTCTCTTAAAGTATCGAAAAGAGACTGATCCTCTCCGAACAGTAGCAAACAGACTTTGGTGGTGGATTAGAAACGTCTTGTTATTTCAAAATTAGGTTTACGATAGCTGTGCTTTCCCACTAAACGATGGTCCGACGCAAAAAAATGTTGCTACGATGATGAAGCCGACCATCCATGAATGAATGAGTGGATACTACTATGTTTGCCTCTTTTATACCACTCCTAACTAAATGTATAAAAAAATGATTCGCTTTCTTCATCCTAGTATCCTTTTACGTAGTAAATGTATTTAATTACTTCTTAAACCTTTCACTCATATGTAAAACACTAAATTTTTTTTTACATTCTAAAGAAACTTAGCCTAATAATAAGCATAATCCAACACATAGGATTTTGTTTACGTCTTGTTGTTTATTTTTCAAACATCGTTACATTGCTAAAATCGGTATTAGTACTATTATAAAATTATGGTGCACCAATCACGCGTGCAGTTATGTAAGAATAGTAGTATTGTGCATATCTCAAAAGTAATAGATCTTCTATACTATAGGCTCTATCCTTATGTTTATCCAACCATGAAGGTAACATAACTTCAAACAGTAACAAAGACTCATCTTCGTCGGTCAACTTCACGTAGGAAAGCCGTATCATTTTTAAACAGGTCGAGTAAGCAGTTTTTCTAGCGGTGTTTGTCCTTAAAGGGGTGATTCCGAATAGTGCACTACTTAAAATCGTTTGCAATATACTGGCAACAGCGTCTCGATTCACAGGTGCTTGTAATCTCAGGTAGAAATTGATCGTCCCATGTTCTAAAGTACCGATGCAGTAACCTTTCAGTTCGAATTCTAAAGTCACGGCATTAAAAATGGTGATACACGAGCGCTGTAGGTGACGTAGCTTCCTACGGGTGCCATCTTTCGGTTTTTTTCATAATCCTCGACTGAACAAGAACGTCAGTTGGTACGTCCGTCATGGTTAGGCCTGAGATGAAGAATGAGGTTTCTTGACCAATCTCCGGTCGTTATTATTGATATAATATTGTTATTATCATTATTATTATTAGTAATAGTAGTAGTATTAGTGTTATTATTATCATTAAAAACACTTGCTTACATAATATCGGATTACGTGATCGTCATCGTGCTAGGTTTAATAGACTTGACTGTCTCGAGTTAATACATCGAGCTTGTGAGCCCATTCTTCGATTTGGCCGATTGACGACTTGATCGTTTTAAATTGATCAAGTGATAGATCCAATGTTTGTTTTTCCAACGTTACAATGATGAACACCTTCTCGTTGTTTACGGTGAAGTATGAGATGCCAAATTTAGGTCTTGTATACAAAATCTGAGCCGGACGGGTACCGGACATCGCAACTATCCACCTGTCAAATAATGGTACCATTTTAGACCACTCGTCCATGCTAAAGCAGACCCCATGTCCTGTAGGTACAAAGGTTATGGGGTTTTCAATGTACCTTCTAATATGAACCCGAGTCACACCATTGAATTTACTGCAGGTGACGAAAATACAGTTTTACAGATCAAGCGACATTTCGTGTTTGAGAGGGTACTGAGTTTGCTCGTTTGAAATTGTTGGAAATAATAATAATAATGCAAATATATATATATCGAAATAATAATGGCAGGTAGGTAGGTAGGTCGTTCCTGAGAAGTAAAGAAAAGATACTATAAGTGGTATTCCAGCACTCCGTGTAACAACATTTGTCGACGCTCCTCAATTGTACCACGAGCATTGTTTAGAACTCGAACTTGACCTACGTGTAATTTAATGGATTCTAGAACATGGGACGATAGTACTATGTACCGATCAACGAAATTAGTGAAATAGGAAATAACTAACGTAGGTCCTACGTACACTAGACGCGGTGAATTGTCATCAAAATATTTAATCCACTGAGGAAGTTTTTGTTAGAATTTATACCATTCCTGTATGTTGAACGTAACGCCATCCGAACTAGGTACTCCTTCCTCGTCAAATCTTTCGAGTCTGACTTCAATAGCCTCATTAACTTTGAATACCTCAGTTGTTACGTTATTTCCTAGTTCAATACTCATGATAATACCAACGAAAAGTAATAACACTTCTAATAAGAGCAATAATAAAAAATATTAATAATGATACCTGCAAACAAAGGAAACCAAAAATTACCTACTGTTCTAAAGTAACGCAAAGTTATGAAAGAAAATAATAAAAGTAAATTTAGGACTGACTTACCAAGAGTGAAGCGTACAAAGCTTGAGGTGGGTTTGAGTACAGCTTTTGGCTGTAAAGTACATGCTTTTATTAGCACTGGCGATAGCCAGTGTTAGTAAGGGTCAGCCTAGGGTCTCTGTGTTAAACTCTTAACTTTGAGAGCTTATAACGCCGTCAAAAGTCTACATTTTAAAACCAAATTTGGAATCCAGCCTCGACTAGTCAAGGCCTCTCTACAGTCCAAAAATTGTGAAATTCGGTCCAGCCAAACCCGAGATACAGAGAGGAGCCAAATAGACAACTTCTTGTTCTGCTTCTTCTTGATGATGATGTTGTTGTTCTGGGGATACTTTCGTCTGTCCTCTCTACAGGTCAAACCATTTGTCCTATGAATCTGGTTCTTAGCTCATTTTACAGGTATTGCTCTGTAGATGTGCCCTTTCCATAAGGCATTTTCTAATTGGTCAAGTGGTTCAGGGGTTATGGAGCTCTAAACGACCAGATTGATTGTTTTACATTGTTTTAAACATTGTTATTATGCAACAATGCCAATTTGCAAACGCCAGCTGCAAGACTGAAGATTAAAGGATTTGTTTCAATTATTAACAGTGTTAGTAAGAGTCAGCCTAGGGTTTCTGTGTTAAACTTTCAATTTGGACCGTCAACTGCACTGTTTTACAGTTTAGCTGCAATTTTAAAAGTAACACGAATTAATAAACAAAAACGGAACGTTAAATGTTTAGAGTAAGGGTCTAAAGTCAAAACCTAGAAGGAACACGGACAAGCTTTGACAGTAAGGGTCTAGATATAAAATTTTGTAAGAGGCTGGTAAGCATTAGACCCTTACTACCCGGTGGTCAGAAATAAATACATTTTGACGAACAACTGGAAATTTTCCTACAAAGACCCATGTGATGATCCAGTGGTTGGTATACGTTTGCTGCTTTGTTTTATGTTGAAAACTATTTGTCCATTTAGTAACATGGTAGGGTATTCTCAGCAGAGAGCATTACTGGTTATCCTCCACCGTAAATCTACGAAATATAATAAAAAATTCTAAAGCATCAAAAGACAAAATGCCAAACTTCACAAGAAAATTGTGTTCTTAAAGTTCTATAACAATATTCTAAGAACAAAGAAACCTGATACAACCGTTCATACACATTCTGTCCGAATAGTGTAGACCTAAGCTAACCACCGGGTAGTAAGGGTCTAATGCTTACCAGCCTCTTACAAAATTTTATACCTAGACCCTTACTGTCAAAGCTTGTCCGTGTTCCTTCTAGGTTTTGACTTTAGACCCTTACTCTAAACATTTAACGTTCCGTTTTTGTTTATTAATATCAAAATGCTTGACAACCATACGCCTTTATTTCTTTTGTAAGACCTTACATACATGACTCGGCACTTTATGAACTTCAGTCTAATTATTACTCTTATTGTACATGACGCTGCTGTTTCCTAACAGCTTTTAAATATAACGTTTGACATTCTGTTAGTACATACATAACGCTTCAGTTTCCTAACCCTTTTCGCGTGTACCGTTAGACATTACATCACAATTTTTGGTGAGGAAAGATTTAACGATGATGGATGACAGCCTAATACAAGACTACTCACATTCAATAGGGATAATGTTCGGTTACACGGAAATGTTCGACATTACGCAGCAATTTTGGTGACTCGTCGTTTTACGATGAACCGTCTAGACAGAATCACGTAAGCATGACTTTGACATTTTTGGCCGTTACCTAATCATTTCAATTGCGTACTAACCTCTATTGACGAACACAAGTTTTCGGACTGTAGCAATGACCTAATGCGGACAATTTCATATATATACGAGTTAAGTTTTCCTCGTTGACTGTTAAAAATGTCACGCGTGTGTCGGTTGGTCATATGGGAAATAATCGAGAGGTTGAATGTATATTTCTCTGTTTTTTTATTATCTTTTGTTTCATTCAGAGCCGCTATCCATCTTTTGTTTGGTTTACCAAATGATGTTTATTTTCGATTTTAACGTAGGCTTGTGATCGCAGCGTTCAAACGACAAAACCGGTAGACCTGGACCACGTTCTACATGTAATATATTGTTTCCTAGTTATTTCTTTACACTAAATTCTTTTTGAGCATTTAACTAATTTTTTCCAATTGTATATTAGGCATCCTTTCACGTCCACCTTGTGTTTATGACAGTTGTTAATTTCGTCTGCACAAACGTATGTCCTTTTCATTTATTTGTTACAAGATTTTAGGATGGAGAACTTTTTATTGTCTTTATATTGTGTTTTTCTTTACTTTTAAAGTGTAAAAAAAAAAGACTAAGGACAAAAGAATATTACGAGAATGGTCGGGTTGTGGGAGTCTGCGAAGTTTGTCAAAGTTGCGGACTATGTCCAATATGCTATGGCATTCATTAGGTTAGTTAATGTCCTTTTCCTTTTAGTGTTATCTGAACAAACTCTGTAGTGACTTCCGTCTAATTGACACTTTCATAAAAGACGTATTCACGAGTGGCTTTTTGAGTCTTACCCGTTACTGAAACTAGGCTTGCTATTCAAACCATTAGTGTTCCCTTCTATTAGTTCCCTTTGGTTTTAAAATTCATTCAGACTCAGGATGTGGCAACTCACAGTTAGTGTGGTAATCACAGCGGTCGCCTGTCTCCTGCAGACCGGCACGGTCTACGTCGTATGCTGGTGGGCATTGGACTACGTAGTTGATGTCGGTGGCGACAACGACAACACCAACGTGGACGTTTAGTCGCCACCGTTACCACCACCACGTCCTCCCGTCCAACAGGAGACATCACCATCATTCCTGACGCCGCCACCATTACCGTTCATGGGCAAGGATCTGTCGAGTGCATGGGATAGAATATGGTTCTCGGCCGGTGCTCGACAGGTCCTGGCGACTAACGTTTCTGTCTCAACGAGAGGCTGAGAGTCAGTACAGAATTAGTTTATTAATGCTAACTTATCGCTTGTTTTATGTTTCTTTCCTCTTACGAAGGTTAGTAAGTATAGCTTCGTTTTTATTCATAGTATTACCAATGGATGATGGGAACGCCGGTCGACCACGATAACAAGGAGAGCAAGAAAATAAAAAAAAGAAGACAAAGAAGAAGAAACATACCATAAAGTGTAGTTGATTACTATTCTCCTTTATTTCGTCCTAGGGACGAAGTGAAAGAACGTTGTAATCAACTGCGCTGTATGGTAAACAACGTACGTTAGTCTTTTCAATGAATACATATGGTTAGAAAGACCGGGACGGGTACACTTTTTTGGGAATCTCTTAATATCATAATGCATTCTTACAATAGAGTATGAGATTAGGATAGGCAATGGCTGTGTATGTTACGTTCAAAATTTACCTGTGTGTCACCTTTTCAAAAATATTTCCAAATGATACTTTTTGGCTTAATTTGCCTTGTGACTATAACTTTTTTTTATTATTCTGGTCTTTTCACGAAAGTTTCCAGTCACATGAGTGGTTTTCTCCAGGAATCTCCGGTTTGCTCCACTAACTTTCATACCTTTGTTGGTTTACTAAAAAAATAGATAGGTCTTTTTCGACTGACCAACAAAGTGACCAAAATCACACACACACAAACAAAAACCTTATCTACCTTTTTGGTTGGTTGAACACCGTATCAAGTATGATACGGTTTTCAATCAACACTGATAGGAAAACCATACTTCAGAGACACACTCCGCGCAAATTCACTCGTGACGTCATTTGCAATCGATGATGTCATCCGTGACTGATCGCTAGCTTAAGTAAATAGACGGAAAGTAAAGAGACACTTCATTCATGTTTTTTTTATTTTCACTGTGTTTACAAGCAGCTGGATCAAATCCATAAATCGGAAAAAGGAAGCTATAATATTATTACACTGTTTAACTGACAGACTGGAGTATAGCAGTCAAGTGGGTAAACAGAATTTCAACTTGATATTTTGTCAAACCAAAACTACATTTAGTAAATTCATCGATGTACTTATTAACCCTCAGAAATGTGTTCACCTCGTCACATCTTGTTTCCAGAATTATTCCGTTTGACACATGATGCTCATCCAGACAGCTGGTGTTGTTGTATTGCCGTCGATTCAGGTATGACACAACAGTCTCTACAAACAAGGAATTTTTTCACAATCTTCTATTCGGTTAGGTTCCATTGCCTTGTTATGGTATTCAACGGTATTGTTTATTATGAATACCGTTTCGATCAGGAGCAAATAGAGTAGCACAATTTCCCGGTAGTGTGTTTGCTTCAGGTTCATCGTGTCGCTACGTGTAAGGTCTGAAGGGTTATGTAACGGTGACACGTTATTCCATCCCTTTAAGCCTCAATCCCCCCCATCCCTTTATATGACGGTCTAACCGACTTTGATCGTTGCAACAAGGGTCTCTCCGATCTTCTGTATGGTGTGTGAGCATCACAATCACATTTGTCATGACCACGTTGATACACGTTGTCCTTCTCTCTATTTTTGATGAAATCGTTACCATTTGGGAACTGTTTTATGATTAAACAGTGTTTCTCCTGTTCTTTGTGTTCGTCCAGTGGATTTTGACCAACTTGCCAATTACATATGCGCACCTCACAGTACACGCACATGGTAGTATCAGGGGCATCATACATTCGATGTACATTGTCTCCACACCTGAAAAACCCCGCCTCTGCCATTTTACGTGGTGTTAAAGTACCAACGTGCTCCCATCTTCCCTCGAACGTACTCTCCCGTCCTGACAGAGTGAACAGGTCAGCATTCATCTCGGCGGTTGTATGATCCAAATCTGCCTGTTTCTTACCCTTTCATACCTTACTGCAAAGGCGTTACATCAATACCTCTCCATTGTCTATCACAATTTTTTCTTGCGCATTCCCAATAGGACCTTGGAGGATGAACTGTAGAATATTCACCATGGTCATCACTACTGTTTCCAGTCGGAAATGCACGTACAAATGAACAGTATGCGCTCCAATTCTTGTGATCTAACAATGGTTGGTCTCTCTGCACAAAATCACTGAGTTTAAATTTACAATAGGGACACATCACGACATCGTTCGCTTTGTATTTTTTTATCCATTTCTTCTTCACATTGAAACCTGCTGCAGCCAGTATCCTCGCTGACAAATTTCTAACGTGCAGCCACCTGTTGATAAAGGTTCTTTCGCGATCAGAAGGTGCATAAAGACGTTCATCCATCTCTATTGCGGACTGTTGCTAAATTGTCCATTGCTCTATGAAACACGACTAACTTATATAGTTTGGATCGACTTGTGGTGACGTCACCGTGACGTTAAGGTAATAAGGTCTGTGTACAGGTGATCATAGACGCCATTTTAGGAATCATCTTATGGGCACGGCTATCTTGGACCGGAAGTGACGTCATAAGTGGGGGTAGTGACGTCACACCCCCCTGTAATGTCACTTCCGTGCCTACCTTGAATACATGACTACTACTACATTGCAAATTGGAAATTGAAAATGTGGCTGTTTAGGAGACATTTGAAAATGTTGACACTGATGCACGAAAGCTTCTGAGTTGATACAGTTGTTACTGTGTTTGGCTGCTTCCTTGGTGCTTGGAAAATTTTGTTGTACACAGTGTTTGTGGTTACTTTGTTAATATTCATAATGCTTTTGCTGCTTGATGGTTCATTTTTATGTTTATTCGTTGCCAGAAATTAATTAAGTACGCCAGTTTTAGTAACGTGTTAAAGTAATTTATTTAGCAATAACTACCAATCTAAAGTGACATTCCTACCATTAACTTTGTTGTTGGCAAGTGAATTGGTAACTCCGAACATTTATGTATAAGTGGCATTTTCGCCAATGGGATATATAATTATGTTTATTTAAAAAAAATTTCTCTTACAGTAACATATTTTGCAAGTCTATGGGAAGATTCCCAAACATTCTTACCAAGTGAATCACGGATTTCGTAGCTTTCAGTGATCCTGAGAACGTACATGACATGCCTTCGCTTGGTAATTCTCCTGTAATAACAAGAAAGGTATACCAACAATAATGTATAAATTTCGAAACAAATTTAATGGTGCATAAAGGGTAAACCAAACACGATAAAAGTAAGTGTTTATCCCACAGATATCAAGTTTAATGGAATTAACCATCAGAGTGACCTTAGGTACAGATAATTAATACTTGAGGATGCATTTTACGCAACTAAACCATCCCTTTTTAATTAGTTTCTTAGCATAACAAAACTTTTTTCTATGCTAGTCTAACCCTTCAGAACATGACGAAGACACACGGATTTCAAATTTTGTGAAGGCATTAGTTTTGTGGGAAGTAACAAGCTTAAAGATGCACAAATAAATACAAAAAAACTGTGATGTTTCACAGGAAATTGCCATTAAAATTCAAGCAAAAAATACGGCAACTGCCAAAGTAAAATAAAAATAAATCACATAAATAAATCAAGCTTAAAACGAAAATCAATACTTAAGTAAGCCATGGAATACCGACAGAACCAGCAACTGCCCCCTACAAATGTAGGTATAGAAGTGATCATTGCTGGGGGTGGGAGGTATTTTATGTGGTATGGTTCCTTGTGGGAAAATTAAGTAATTGCGAGCTGTTGGAGAACTGGAATATCCTTTAAACATTTATTGTAGGGGATAATGGGGTAATGTGGTGCCAGTAGATAAGCAAGAATGCAGCTACTTCCAAGGTTAATTCTCGCACGATGTTGTGATTTTATTTAAAAAAAAGAGATAGTGTTGTTTAGGCCGTTTTCTCTGGTAATGCTGTGCTGGGCTAATGAGTTTGTAGTGTTATTAAGTTTAATATTTGGTTTATGGGATGCAATTCTTTGAACGAGTTTTGTTTCATGAATCCTATGTAAGTGGCCTTACATGTTAGCTCCTCACGTGATATCAAGCAAATCACGTATATGATAGTTTGTTTTAATTCCGATTGCTTATACTGCGAGATCTTGTAAGCCTTAAAACGAATGGGCTGGGTGAAGCAACTACAGTAATATTCTAAGATGCGAGTAATTTCCTAAAAGATTATCATATACTTTTGAAACATGGGATACTGACAAGTTTATCTAATCGTTGAGTATCTTTACATTTAAAATACCCTATAGCTCGTTAATAAGTCAAAGGAAAAATGCGTTTCCAGGCAGTTCTGGACTACGCTTAGTTACCCACTTTTTAAAGCATATGCTAGTTGGTTTTAGGTGAATAGATGCAATTAATTTCACTTTTTACGACGTCAGTTTTAAAAATAAAATACAAACGTGAGTAAATTCAGTGCACCCAATTATTGCTTTGATATCCATGAAAGTAATCGAGTTGTTTTGACATATTCTGTAGTGCAATTAAGTCAGGAATACCTGGAGTTAAGCTTTTAAGAATCTTATTTTTTTTTTACTTTTGAAAGTAGTGTCAAGGAGTTTCGACATATGTGTTGTAGTATCGGATATTGGGGAATTTTTTTAAACAATCTCATTATCTATTGTATTCAGGATAATTCAGACAGAAAATGATTTATTAGGCTTCCCATTGGTATACCATTGCTTTGTGAATTAAAAGAACACGTCATAATGAAAAGAGGTGGTGGTGAAGATATTAATAATAGCAACCAAAAGTTCAGTTGTGTTCCATGCCAGTTTCTGGAGGAGAACTGGGTAGTTGCTTTCCTAGATATTACGGTTATCAAATAATAATGAGAGCATCGAATTTACACACTTTCTGAAGCCAATGTGTACTACTGGACTCATGTAATACTATTAAATTGTGGATCATATGTTTAAAACCCATGTCGTAAAAATTAAATTAAGCGAAACTATCTGCATACTAATGAGCATATTCTTGAAAAGGAGTTTAAAGTTCTAAGATTAAAGCACACGGTGCTTTAATCTTAGAAAACGTATCTCCCTTTGGTTATTAATAAAGCTGGTCGAATTGCAGCATATTTATTCTGATCCATACATTTTTCCGGTGCTCTTTTTCCCAACGGTAAGTTTTCCCAACAACTTTTTCCCCAACAGTTCCGTTTCTCTACAGGTACTTTTTTCCGACAGGGCCTTTTCCCCGACATGTTCTTTTTCTTGACAGGACGTTTTCCCTATTGCTGCTGTTGATGCAAAACAACAACAAATTCCCTTGACTTACGTTCCTGGTTTTTACATGCCACTTTTTTTTTTGTTTCTTTGGTTACTAATACAAACAACTGCATTTGTGCTTCGTGCTATCAGATTACTTAAAAATTTTTTTATGAATTTTGAAGAACTGAGCTCTTTATTTAGAACTTCTGCCACCCCTTCTCTTTGATTCATTAAAATTATGTTAAATCAGCTGTTAAATGTTGATTTTATATTTATTTCCGTGTATTATATTTTAAAATAGGTGTCCCTGTCCCTGTCCGCCTGTGATATTATATGTACAAATTGGCTACAAATTATTCACCCCATAAAGAAATTAAATAATAAAAAACCAAAACAGATATTAAAAAACGGTAAAGTATGAACTGTTTATTAACTCAAAAAGTTTTGTTTGCAAAATTCGTGGTGATGATATACTCTTAATAAACTTCCACATTCGTTCTTGCTTGGAGAATATCCAGTCGAAAATCTATTTCTCCCCAAACATTTTTAAGCATCAATGCTGATACCGTATTTATGACTTGAATGAGGTCGTCCTGTAATTCCTGCTGACAAGTTACCTTTATTACATAAACTTTATCTTTAATAAAGCCCCAAGAAAAAACAAAGTAATAAACACTGTACCAATAGACATGATTAAAACGTTTGGGAAGAAATCAATTTTCCACTGGATAATTTTTATCCAAGCAGCAAAAGAGGCGAATGTAGAGCAATACGATTAGTTTGTGAGTGAAAGGAGATTTTCATCTAGGGGGTTTCCTGACCACTACAGACTCACAGTTAAAAAAAAGCAGCGTTTAAATTTTCAGCACAATAGTATATATGAGTGTGCCTTGTTCACCTAGCGACATAGGACAAAGAATGAATACAGATAAAGCCGTTAAAACAGTAAAAAATGAAGGTACTGCATTCAATACTTACAATCAAAAAAGTAAAATAACAAAAGAAAGGGACCAGCCCTGTAAAAACTAGCTGGGTGCTGCCACGTTGTAGGTTACGCCATAGACCAGAAACCACCATTGCTAGCCATCTGCGTGCCCCAGCTGTCAGTGTAGATGACGAAAACAACTACCTTCAGCTGTAATGAACCCCTCAAATTCCAACCTCTCCATTCCCAATCCCAAAACTACCTCGTCCAGAGGAGTTGTTTATGTTATTTAGTGTGACTCTTGCAACCACGTATATGTTTGGCAGTGCTGAAGACCATTGGGAGTCTGCAACTGCGACCATGCAGGAGCCAGGTCCAAAATTACAAAATATGCTTTTTTTATGCATGCCAGCACAACACACCGCGCAATTTTAGTTAGTGAAACCATGATACTGTACAAAGAACTAATAGAAAAAATCAGAACCCAGCTAGAAGCGTACACCATTTCTGCAAACCATAATAAAGCAGTGAACACAATCAAAAACGTCCCGATTCATCGCCAATGGAGAATTGAAAATTTGCAAGTGAACATCAAATGACTCGTCTATGACGTCACCCACAACATGGCAGCACCTAGGTGGTTTTTACATGGCTGTTCTCTTTCTTTTGTTATTTTACTTTTTTGATTGTGAGTATTGAACACAGTACCTTCATTTTTTACATTTTTTACTGTTTTAATGGCTTTATCTGTATTTAATCATTCTAATGTATCTAGGTGAACAAGACACACAAATATTTACTATTGTGCTGAAAATTAAAAACGCTGCTTTTTATTAACTGTGAGTCTGGTTTCGTTAGGAAATCCCTAGTTGAAAATCGAATGTAGGTTTATTAAGAGACTATCATCACCAGAAGAAAAAACCTTTTTGAGTTAATAAACAGTTTGAACATTGCAGCTTTTTTAATTTCTATTCTCGTTTTTTTTTATTTAACTTCTTTTTGGGGTGAATGATTTGTGGACTCCTGGTATAGTATAAAATGCTACACGGAATGCGAATAAATTATTGGCCGAGAGAGGGAAGTGAGCGTGGTTGAATATTCGACTGAATACGAATTTTGTATGTCTGTTTGTTTGTGTTCATCTGTTTGGAACGTGATAACGTTTGCAGTTTTGTTCAGATTTTGCTGAAATTTCATGACACAGGAACTATGGTGCACGAATTCTTATGGCATGCCATCAGATTTTTTATTAAACATTTTTCATTATCGCATTTTAATTTTCATTATCGGCCTGAATATCCGTTAACGGAAATTCTTGGTCGATACTGAAAATTAAATTCCGATAATGAAAAATGTTTTCTGTTCACGAAAAACATTTTTCATTATCGACAAGCAATCGTAATTTCACATCATGGAAATTCATTTGTTGTTAACGAAAATTCCGATAATATAAAATAAATTTATTGAAACATCATATCAAAGGGGAACAAATATATTATCCAGTCACATGAAAATAATTTTTCGTTAACAAAAATTAAATATCCGTTAACGGAAATTCAATTTTCGTTAACGAAAACTGATTTCCCATTATCGAAACTAGTATTTTTCGTTATCGAAACTAATATTTTCCATTATCAACACTAGTATTTTTCATTATCTATACTAGTATTTTTCATTATCGAAACTAGTATTTTCCATTATCGAAACTAGCATT